>PVHP010004794.1:0-69124 GCA_004024765.1 Zapus hudsonius | reverse complement strand
TTTTGGTTTTTCGAGGTAGGGTCTCGCTCTAGCCCAGGCTGACCTGGAATTCACTATGTAGTCTCAGGGTGGCCTTGAACTCACAGCGATCCTCCTACTCTGCCTCCCGAGTGCTGGGATTAAAAGCATGCACCACCATGCCCGGCCTCAAATAAATAATTTTTTAAAATATTATTTATTCATTTTTAAGCAGAGAGAGAGAGAGAGAGAGAGAGAGAGAGAGAGAGAGAGAGAGCACCAGAGCCACCACCTTGTGGGTCTGGCTTATGTGGGTTCTGGGGAATTGAACCGGGGGCCTCAGGCACTGGAGGCAAGTGCCTTATCCGCTGAGCCATCTCTCCAGCCCCTCAAATAAATAATTTTTTAAAGTCCATATTTTAGTTGGGTGTGGTAGTCTACTAATGTAGCCCCAGCACTTGGAGGTAGAAACAAGAGGGTCAGAGTTCAAGGTTACCCTCTTATAACTAGCTAGTTAGAGGCCAGCCTGGACTACATAATATGCATAAAGCACTGGGTTCAATCCCAAGTACCCAGGACCACATAAACTGGGCATGGGGGCACACACTCCTAATACCAGTACTGGGAAGGTAAAGGCTGGAGGATTAGGAATTCAAGGTCATCCTAGGCTATTTAGCAAGTTCAAAGCCAGCCTGTCTCAGAAACAATTGTTAAACCTGTTGTGGTTGTGAACGCCTTTAATCCCAGGAAGAGGCAGGAGGATCGCCATGATTTTGAGGCTACTCTGAGACTACATAGTGAATTCCAGGTCAGCCTGGGCTAGAGTGAGACCCTACCTTGAAATGAAAAAGAAAAAACATATTTAAGGCCAAATCTCCTGATCCATTCCTAGAGGTTTCTTTCAGTGGGATTAAACCTCCAGTTCCATGGAAAGTCCAAGTTTGTGGCCTTCGGTATTAATGCCCTTCCTCTTTACCTAAGAGGTCAGTGGAAGCTTCCCAGCAGCCTCAGAGTCTGAGTGTAGCCACTCAATTAAACAAGGCTTATTGACCTTTTTTGAAATGAAAGCAGTGGTATCCAGCAGCTATTTAGCTGCTGTGTCAAGAAGTGCAGTTGGTACCTGATGTTTATTGAAGTTTACTGAAGTGTCAAGATCTTCACGTGCTTTCTGATAAACTGATCCTTCCAATTCTGTTGTATTACTGGAATTAGTGTGTAGCTGGAAGTCCCCGGTTTTGAAGCCCACCGCATATTTCTTGTCAGCTGTGATTGGGTACCGTCAAAGGTCATCTGGTACCCAGAAAGCCAAAGGCAGCTAAACCATGGATTGCAACTCCCAAATAATCAGAGTATCATAGCCAAGGTTTATACACTCCCTTGGGTAAGAGGACTTGACTTTTACCACTTCCTTTTCTTCCAGTGTTTGGTGAGAAGGTTAGTTTCCAATGTTAGTTTCAAACATTGGCAAGTCTGGTCTTCAATTAAAGTGTCTGTTTCCAGAGGGTTATCAGTGTTCCATTTTTCTGTGAAACTCAAACTATATTTGCACCGTTTATATTTGGTCTCCAAAGTCCCAGTGACTTTGCCAGTGTCTAGTAGGTGAACCAGATGTTGAAAATTCCATGCATTCCACTGCATGACTTTGTTTTCACATCCAGCTTCACCAACCCAAAGCCAAATCCTTTGCTGAAAAGATCTGACAGCTTTGCCAAAGTCAGCATATGATAGAGCGACACATGCTGGCCATTGGCTGTGGCCAGCTCCGCTCACAGGGCACCAAGGTGAGGCTGCAGAGGTAATCTGCTTTGGAGTGGCCATGTGGGCCAAAGTGGGCCTGTCAATAGGCAGGGGAAGCAGGAAGATTGCCTTGAGTTCAAGACCAGCCTGGGCTACATAGCAAGACACTGTCTCAAAAGCCTTATGTGAATTAGTGGCCATCCTGAGACTACAGAGTGAGTTCCAGGTCAGCTTGAGCTAGAGTGAACTCTACCTCAAAAAATAATAATAATAATAATAATAATCTTTCTTGGGGCTGGGCAGATGGCTCAGTGGATAAAGTACATTCCTCAGAAGTGTGAGGACCTGAGTTCAAATCCCCAGAACCCACATAAAACTGGAAACAATAGCAAGCACCTGTAGTCCCAGTGTTCCTACAGCAAGATGGGAGGTGGAGGGAGGCAGGAGAAGCTTGAGGGCCAGCTAGCCAGGCATTTTGTAATCCCAGCTGAGGAGGCAGTGACAGGCAAATCCTTGGGGCGCACAGGCCGGCTAATCTAGCCTTCTTGGCAAATTCCAGGCTAGTGAGAGATCCTGTTTCAAAAGAGGTGGTTGAAAAAAAAAAAAAAAGGTGGTTGCTAAGGCCAGGAATTGGGAGGCAGAGGTAGGAGGATCATCATGAGTTCAAGGCCACCCTGAGACTTCAGAGTGAATTCCAGGTCAGCCTGGACTAGAGTGAGACCCTACCTCGAAAAACCAAAAAAAAAAAAAAGAGGGAGAAGGAGGGAAAGAAAGAATATAACAAATGCCATGGGGACCCAGTGTTTGGCCTGACTGTGATTGTCTTGTGTGGTAACCATCTTGACTAACCCTGCCTGGCTTCTGCTCCCACCCTCCTGCTTTCCCAGCACACCGCAGATAAACAGAACCATTAGAGTGGTATGTGGAGTTTTCCAACCAGACCCTGGTGCTATTAGCACCAGGAATGCACCTGGCTTTCTTTTCAGAGACTGCCCCGACTGGTCAGAACTCATGGGCTCAAGGGTTCCTGTGCCTCAGCCTCAGGTATCGGGAACTACAGGCTCCTCTAAGAGCCTGCGTACTGAGCTCGCCTGATCCTTCCGATGTCAGCTTGAGATAAAGCAAGTGCATTCCAGCTTGGACAGAAGTCTTTCCACTTGACCACTACATGAGCCCCTCCCTCTGATCCAAGTCCTGGGCTCCACCAGTCCTTCTGTTGCCCTTGACCACAGTTCTGTCATCTGTCAGTAAGTCCCCAATAAACTACTCTCCAGTCCTGAATCTGTGTCTGCCTCCTCCTCCTCCTCTTCTTCGTCCTCGTCCTCCTTCTCCTCCTCCTCCTCCTCTTCTTCTTCTTCTTCCTCTTCTCTTTTTCTGAGGTTGGGTCTCACTTTAGCCCATGCTGACCTGGAATTCACTCTGTAGACCCAGTCTGGCCTTGACCTCACAGCGATCCTCCTACCTTTACCTTCCAAGTCCTGGGATTAAAGGTGTGTACCACCACCCATGGCTTTTTTATTTTTATTTTTTGGTCTATGTATAGGTGGTGTGCATTGTGTGTATGTGTGTTTATATGGATGTGCACATATGTGTGTGCACAGGTGGAAGACAGAGGTTGACATTGGATATCTTCCCTGATCACTCTCCACTTTATTATTTACTGAGACAGGGTCAGGAGCTCACGGATTGGGCTACTCCAACTAATCAGTTCGTTCCAGAATCCTCTCTCTTCCCGGAATTTACGTGGATGCTGAGGATTCAAACTCTGGTCCTCATATTTGCACAGTCAACACTATCAGCTGAGTCATCCCTCAGCTCAGAGTTAACATACTTTAAATATTCAAGGAGGAAAATATAAGTCAAACAAAATTAACCTACAACTGTAAGGCACAAATTGTTATAGATTCGCAGGACCTCATTGTTCCCATGAGCCCTTCCTAGTTTGGAGGTTCTGGCAGGGGAGCACAGCTACCCTTCAGGGAGGGCCAGTCCTCCTCTACTGGGGACACATGAGTTTCCAGAGGGACACACATGGGAAGAAGGGGACAAAGGCCCAGTCAGCCACATCAGCTGAATCAACCCTGGCCATCAGTGGGGTGACAAATGTCACCACTAGTTTGTCTTCACATCACCCATGAGCCCTTCCTAAGAAATCCACTGTAGAATTCCTTTCAGCAGGGTGATGGCTCACACCTGTGGAGGCAGGAGGATCAGCAGTTCAAGGGCAGCCTGGGCTGCATAGCAAGATCCTGTTTCAAATGAACAAACAGAAGAATTCACACCAGACAACCAATAACAAGAGCTGAGAGTGAGCATTGTAAGTTAATGACTTATAGACATGAGACTAGGTGAAAGTAGAGAGAATAAAGAATGTAGTGACCATTTGATCTGAAAGTGTGGATATTATAACCATAAAAAATAGAGGGCCAGGAAGGCCCTTGAGGACCCCAAAACAATCCAATTTACTAGTTTGTGGTGACCACTGGGATGACTACCCTACCTCTGAAAAAGAAATAAAAAATATAAAATAGTATATAAATATTATATAATAAAATATATAAAATTATATATGTATATATATATATATATATATATATATATATATATTTTTTTTTTTTTTTTTTTTTTTTTTTTTTTTTTTCTGAGGTAGGGTCTCGCTCTAGCCCAGGCTGACCTGGAATTCACTCTGTAGTCTCAGGGTGGCCTTGAACTCACGGCGATCCTCCTACCTCTGCCTCCCAAGTGCTGGGATTAAAGGCGTGCGCCACCACGCCCGGCTTAAAATATATTTTTAATTTTCAAAAATATTTATTTATTAGAGAGAGAGAGAGAGAGATAATAGGCACACCAGGGCCTTCAGCCACTGCAAATGAATTCCAGACACATGTGCCATGTTGTGCATTTGGCTTTACGTGGGTACTGGGGAATCAAACTTTGGTCCCTCTGTTTTGCAGGCAAACACTTTAACCGCTAAGCCATCTCTCCAGCCCTCATCCATCTTTTATTATTATTATTATATTATTATTATTATTCTTTTTTTTTTCTTGTTGTTTTTCGAGGTAGGGTCTTGCTCTAGCCCAGGCTGACCTGGAATTCACTCTGTAGTCTCAGGGTGGCCTTGAACTCAAGGCAATCCTCCTACCTCTGCCTCCCAGAGTGCAGGGATTAAAGGCGTGTGCCGCCACACCCGGCTTTTTTTAATTTTTAAAAAATATTTTATTTATTCATTTTCAAGCAGAGAGAGAGAGAGAGAGAGAGAGAGAGAGAGAGAGAGAGAGCACACCAGGGCCACCACCTTGTGGGTCTGACTTATGTGGGGACTGGGGAATTGAACCCGGAGCCTTAGGCACTGGAGGCAAGTGCCTTAACCGCTGAGCCATCTCTCCAACCCGATATCTGGTTTTAATATGTATCTATATATGTATGTGCTTGTGTGCATATGTGTTTGGGTGTGCCAGATCCTCTTGCCACAGCAAAGGAATGACAAATGCTATTGTCACTTTTTGCATTCAGTTTATGTGGGTAGCTTGCAAATTTAACCTGAGCCAGCAGGCTTTGTAAGCAAGTGCCTTTAACTGCTGATAGCTAATATTCTTTATTTGTTTATTTTTTTGTGTGTGTGGTTTTTCAAGGTAGAGTCTTGCTCTAGCCCAGGCTGACCTGGAATTCACTATGTAGTCTCAGGGTGGCCTCAAACTCATGGCGATCCTCCTACCTCTGCCTCCCAAGAGCTGGGGATTAAAGGCGTGCGCCCCATGTCTGGCTTTCCATCAACCATTTTTAATTTTTTTTTTTTTAGGCAGAGTCTCAGTCTAGTCCAAGTTGACCTGGACCTCTGGAATTCACTCTGAAGCCCAGGCAGGCCTGGAACTGAACTCATGGCAATCTTCCAACCCCAGCTTCCCAAATGTTGGGATTAGAGGTGTGTGCCACCACACCTGTCTCATCCATCTTTGTTTTTTTTTTTCCCCAAAGTAGGGTCTCGATCTAACCCAGGCTGAGCTGGAATTAACTATGTAGTCTCACTCTTTTCTTTTTTTTTAAATATTTTATTTATTCATTTTCAAGCAGAGAGAGAGAGAGAGAACACCAGGGCCACCACCTTGTGGGTCTGGCTTATGTGGGTCCTGGGGAATTGAACCTGGGGTCTTGGGCACTAGAGGCAAGTGCCTTAACCGCTGAGCCATCTCTCCAGCCCTCACTCTTTTCTTAAAGAAAAAAATTATTTATGTATTTATTTTGCAAGAAGAGAGAGAGAGAGAGATAGAAAGCGGGCCTGCCAGGGTCACTGCAAACGAATCCCATGTGTCAGTCTGTGAGACTGGATTTTTTGTCATCCCCCCCCACCGCAATGGGACCTGAAGAGATTCAAAACTGGTCAAAATGCTGAGGGCTGCGGGGCATGGTGGCACACACCTTTAATCCCAGCACTAGGGAGGCAGAGGTAGGAGGATCAAGGCCACCCTGAGACTACATAGTGAATTCCAGGTCAACCTGGACTAGAGTGAGACCCTACCTTGAAAAACCAAAAAAAAAAAAAAAAAATGCTGAGGGCAAGAGACTATTACTATAAGGAAAGTGAGACAGAAAACAGAAAGACACACGGGACTCAGCTCACTCAGACAAAGGGTCTGCTTTATTCAGAGGCAGTGTCTGTGGGGCTGAAGTTTAGAGGGAGTTTTTACAGACCTTTGGTGTGATGAGGCAGGGGAGTGCAGGACACAGAGAAAGTTATTCATTCTAATGGCCTTCACAGGTAACGTTTTCCCAGGCTGAGAGGGCGGCCTTAGGAATGAAAACCAAGGAGCTAAGTGTTAGGCCCTTTCAAAGAGCTTATGGGGCAGGAGCTTTCTGAAATGTATATGGAAGAACCAGGTGTTGTAGACAGCTTCTTGAGGTCTTCCATGGGCTGGGAGCCATTGGACAGGTTATGAGAATTCAGCCCTTCAGTTACATGCTCAGTCCTAAATAGGACATCTATTCACCCCATCCAAGGCTCAGGGAACAAAGAAGAAGGAACAGAAAGAACGAAAGAGCAGAGGAAGGGGTAGTGTTGTGAATGCTTCTGGCATGACATGGCCATTGTACTCTTGAACTCCCAGTGACACAAGACAGGGGCTATCAACATCCATAGTGGGAGAAGGGGCTCGGTCACCAGGTCCCATTCCTCTCTGATGATAGTCATGTGGGGGTGTCATGGTTTGATCCAGGTGTCCCCCACAAACAAATGAATGTGTTCTGATAGATCGATCCTCAGCTGATGGCAGTTTGGGTTTTACAACCTCGATGAAGCTGTGTTGTTGGGGGCGGGTTTATGGGGGTTATAAGCCAGCTTCCCCTTGCCAGAGTTTGGCACACCTTCCTGCCACTGTTTCCAGTGCTGTGGCGGAGGTGATGTCCACCCATCTGCTCATGCCATCGTTTTCCCTGCCAGGATGGAGTCTCCCCTCGAGTCCGTAAGCCAAATAAACCCTTTCCTCCACAAGCTGCTTTTGTTTGGGTTCTTTCTGCGCAGCAACTAGAAAGCTGACCGCAACAGGGTGTGTGTGTGACATTTTCTTCAATAGTGTAGCCAGTGGTAAATTGTGCACGCTCCTGTAAATTACCCTTTACCCATCCTCCTATAGGCAAGGCCCTAATTAAACTCATGGGTCTCGTGTGTGTGTGTGTGTGTGTGTGTGTGTGTGTGTGTGTGTGTGTGTGTGTGTACAGATTGTCTGTTTTGTCCTTTGTACAAGGAAATATGAATTATTCATCCTGTTCTTTGTGTGGATTATGAATAGATATGTTTGTTACATTAAAAAAAGAAGGCCTTCTTGTCTGCTAGTCTTCAACTGTGTAATTATTAACGAGTGTAGAGAAGGGCTCCAGAGATGGCTCAGCGGTTAAGGCGCTTGCTTGCAAAGCCTAAGGACCTGGTTCATTTCCCTTACCCATGTAAAGCTGGATGCACAAAGTGGCGCAAAACATCTGGAGCGCCCATTCATTTTCATTCTCTCTCTCTCTCTCTCTCTCTCTCTCTCTCTCTCTCTCTCTCTCTCTCTCTCTCTCTCTCTCTCTCTCCCTTGCAAATATTTTTTTAAATTTTTTGTATGGGAGGAAATGATCCTCCTACCTCTGCCTCCCGAGTGCTGGGATTAAAGGCGTGCGCCACCACGCCCGGCTTTTTTTTTTTTAATTTAAAAATTAAGCTGGGCATGGTGGCACATGCCTTTAATCCCAGCACTGGGGAGGCAGAGGTAGGAGGATCTTTAGGATCTGTATATCACATCCACATAAATATTTAGAAGGTGATTGGTGATTTCATGTCCATCTAGGAAAACAACAGCAGTAGCTTCCCCCTTGAGGGCCTCTCTCCTGCTTATCACACATTATCACCTCCCAATAGCTATAAAGCTTAGATACTGTAACATGAACACTGAACTTTGCCCATAGCTAACACAGGTACATAACAAACTACACATGCACATCTATGTTTATAGTGTAAAACCATCTCTGGATATGAAATACCTACAAATACCCCTTTCTTCATTACCGTTATCATCCTCTGAGTCCAGGGCTATTGTCTAGCTCCAGTAATATTACCAAATATCACTCCTAGAACACAGTCCTTCCTTGTGAATTCAGCCTTTTGTTTTCAGGCTGACCTTGACCTCAGGACGATCCTCCTGCCTCTGCTTCCCAAGTGCTGGGATTAAAGGCGTGCGCCACCACACCAGGCTTTCTTTTTACTTTTTACTTTAAGTCAGGGTCTCCCTAAATTGCTCAGGCAGGCCTTGAACTTGTGATCCACCTGTGCCAGCCTCCCAAGTAGCTGAGGTTACAGACACTAAATAGACCAGACTGGTCTTGAATTTGACATGATCTTCCTGCTTCTGTTTCTCAAATTGTGATGGTTAAATTTTGTTGTCAATTTGAGCTGTTTAGTAATTCACAGTACTCTTAGGTGGGTATCTGAGGTTGCTTACAGGAAGGATTAATTGAAGGAGGAGATCCCTCCTCCAGAGTGGGTGCCCCTCTCAGTAGGAGGCAGGATGTAAGGAACCTCAAGGGAAAGGAAATCTCCATTTTGTTCCTCCTCCCCCTTGGCTGATTTACATGTGGCGGGGGTGGTGGTGATGGCTTCTCTCTCTGTCTGTCTGGACCTGTGAAAGGGAGCCCGCCCTTTTCACATTATGGAACTTCCCCTGAATCTATAATTTCAATAACTCCCTTCTTCCCATAACTGTGGCTGGTTTGGGGGTTCTTTCCAGTGACACGTGACTACTATACACAAGCGTTGGGTTCACAGGTATGTGCCACCACACCTAGTTTTATTTCATTAGCTTCTATACTTTATTGCTTACTTTTATTTTCTTTGGGTATAATTTTTACTGTAGCCCAGGCTGACCTTCAGCTCACTGTGTACCCCAGAACAGCTTGGAATTAATTGTCAGCAATCATAGGGCCTCTACCTCCCAAGTGCTGGGAAATTGTGAGCCACCATATTCTAGGCTTGACTCTCCAGTCCTGTCTTGTGTCAATTTAATTCTTAGCCCGGCCAAAGATCACAGAAGGGTAGAGGTTGGCCATCTTCCCCTAGCTAGAGAGCAGAAATAGTTGACTTTCACTTGGAAAGGACCACAGAATGTATTCATAGTCTTGCCCCAAGGCTATGTTAACTCTCCTGTCCCCTATCTGAAGACACTTGACCAGGTGCACTGCTCTCAGAACACCCTATCAATAACATCATGTAAAGGACAGGTTGAGCAGGAAACAGTAAGTATATCAGAAACCATAGTAAGACCTGCTGCCTAGCAGAGGAGGCATTAACCTTATGTTTCCTCCAGAAGGAAGCCTTGGGACTGACTACTCTGCAGTCCATCTTCTTCTATCCATCCTGCTTTCTTCCCTCCTTTCCTAGAAGAGTTGATTCCAAGAGCATTCTCATTGTCATCTTACTGCTGCCTGGGCTAGAGTGAGACCCTACCTCTAAAAAAACAAAAAAAAGAAAAAAAAGGTATTAAATAAAAAAGAAAAACAAAGCTGGGCATGGTGGTGCGCGCCTTTAATCCCAGCACTCAGGAGGCAGAGGTAGGAGGATCGCCATGAGTTCAAGGCCACCCTGAGACTACAGAGTGAATTCCAGGTCAGCCTGGACTAGAGCGAGACCCTACCTCGAAAACAAACAAACAAACAAAAAAAGCATATAAGTATTTAGAGGGCAGTTTGGAGGCATAATATATCCATTGAGCCAGACAACATTAGGAGCTTCCTCGAAGGGCTTATGACCTCTGTGGGAGTCAGCTTTCTCTTGTTGCTGTGAAGAAGTAACCCAACCAAAAGTGGCTGATGGGAGGAATGAGTTTATTTTGGTTTACACACTCAAAGGAAAGCTTCGTGATGGCAGGGCATGAGCAGAGGGTGGACATCACCCCCTGACCAACATTAGGTAGACAAGAGCTACCGGAGAATGTGCCAAACACTGGCAAGGGGAAGCTCATGCTGTGACCAGGATCATAACACCTGTAAGCCAGCCCTCAACAACACACCTCCGACAAGGTTCCAAGACTGCCATTGGCTAGAGTCAAGCATTCAGAACCTGTGCTTTGTGGGGGACTGGATGAACCCTTCACAGCCTCCCAGACCACAGGCTTTTCATTAGGATTTCAATACCAGGCAGGTACTCCCTGCTGTGGAACTCCCTGCTGTGGAAAGGGCCTGAAATCAAATCACAAAACAGTTGGTTTCCCCCTTTACAGACACCCCACCATTTGCAGTTGGTATATTTGGCATGACTGGCCAACCATTTAACTTGCAGGGTCCACAGCTAGTTAAGACTGGATTTTTTCCTCCCTTGGCGTGCTGTATAGTTTTTTTTTCTTTTTTCTTTTTCGAGGTAGGGTCTCCCTCTAGTCCAGGCTGACCTGGAATTCACTATGCAGTCTCAGGGTGGCCTTGAACTTATGGCGATCCTCCTACCTCTGCCTCCCAAGTGCTGGGATTAAAGGCATGCACCACCACGCCCAGCTTGCTGTATAGTTTTTACAGCATCATGGTAGCTAGTCAACAGAGTATGTTAATTTATTTACTTATTTGGGTGGAGAGAGAGAGAGAGAGATTCTTGCCACTGCAAGCAACCTCCAGACACATGCACTATTTTGTGTAACTGGCTTTACATGGGTAATGGGGAATTAAACTCAGGTCTTTAGACTTTGCAGGCAAGTGCCTTTAACCACTGAACCATCTCCCCATCCTTAAATCAAATTGAACACCGTGGCTCATGCTTGTAATCCCAGAATTTGGGAGGCTCAGAAAGGAGGAGTGCCATGAATTTGGGGCCACCCTTGACTATAGAATGAGTTTCAGATCAGCCTGGGGTATACCTTTCCTCAAAAAATTAAAGAAACAGTCGGGCATGGTGGTGCATGCATGCCTTTAATCCCAGCATTCAGGAGGCAGAGGTAGGAGGATCTCAGTGAGTTCATGGCCACCCTGAGACTACATAGTGAATTCCAGGTCAGCCTGGGCTAGAGTAAGACCCTACCTCAAAACACAACAAAAAAATTTTATTTTATTTGGTGTGTATGTATGATGTGTGTGTGGGTGCTGATGGGCTCATATGAGGGTCAGAGAACAGCCTTTGGGTGGGTCCCTCGCCTTCTACCTCGTTTGAGGCAGTCTCTAGCTCATTATTGCATTCACCAGTTTAGCTGGCTCTTGAGCAACTAGCAAATACTCTTGTCTGGTCTCCCTTCAAGCCATAGGTGCACTGAGATTCCAGAGCCTGTTATCACTTATGGTTTTCCATGTGGCTTCTGGGGATCCAAACTCTGGGACTCGGAAGAGCCCTGGCAAGTGCATTGTCCCCTGAGCCATGTCCCTAGCCTCCCCTTTCCTCATGAACTCCGAGATGTTATGGTCTCTGCTTTTCACAGGATTGGGATTACAGAGTGAGTAATCACACCCAGATATTTATGTGAGTGCTGGGAATTGGAACTGGAGTGGGTCTCTGGTGTCCTCAGGCTAGAGCAGAAAGCACACTTAGCACACTTAATTGCTGAGCCATCTCTCCAGACCACTACGTGTGGTCTTCAAACTCGAGGCAATGCTCCTGCCTCAGCCTCCACTAATGGTTTTGCTGTTGCAATTACTGGTTTTGCACAAGAGGCACAGGGGAGCCCCAGTGGGTAAGAGAAGGAACCCTCTAGGTTCGCACGTTTAAAGAACTGTAGCCCGCAGACTTGGCCTGGGGTGGGGTGCCTTCATCCAGGCGCGACAGTTCTTGCAGGCTCCGGGTTCGGGGATGAGGCGCTCTGAGCTAGGCTAGGTCTGGAATGCCAATTTAAGGAATTGGAAACGCAAATCGTGCTGGGCGCGAGGGGGCGTCGGCGGGACCCGTCCGGCACCGGCCGCCGACGAGCGCGCTTCGTGGAGGGCGCCCGGGTGGGTGTGAGCGCAGGGCGCACGGCGGGGCCGGGGTGCCGCCCGCGTGGACGGGGACGCAGCTGTTCTCCCTCGCGGCCGTCGGGGGGCGGCAGAGGGGACCGCGACAGGTGCGGGCGCCCTCCCGGGGAGCGGAGGAAGGCGGGCTCCGGGGTCGGTTCCCAGGCTGGAAACCACCCCCGCCCCCCAGGCAAATCCCCCCGAGAGGCCCGGCCGGCGCCGGGTCTGGAGGAGGAAGCGGCCGGAGACAGTGCGATTTCACGCAGCCTTTGGGGACTCGGGTTCCTGGGGGCGGGATGGATGAGTTACGGGGGCTTCGAATTCCCGGGGAAACTGAGGTGGCATGAGCGTGAGGATCAAAGACAATCTCCCACTCAAAAAAAAAAAAGAAAGCCCGAAAAATAAGAAGAAAAGAAATATTCACACTCACAGGAAAAATCCCTCAAGTGACCCAACCGGCTCGGGGAGTTGAGTGATTGGTAAATGGGCGAGGCCGACTTTCAGGGGGCCGGGCTTGGGAGCGCTCCCCAATCCGCCTTCACCACCTTGCCCGGCCGGGGCGCACGAGCGATCGTGACACCCGGCCCGATCCCCGCGCTGGGCCGGGCTGCGGGACCGCACGGCGGGCGCGGGTGTCCCGGCGGCCACGGTCCCCGCTCCTCCAGCCACGCGCGGGAGGGGGCGCGGCCGTGACTCCCGCCCTCCCTCCTCCCGCCCTGCCTCCCTCGGTCCGTCCCTCCCGCTCGCCCAGACGAACGCCCTCCCGGCCACCCCGCTCCACACTCCAGCTCCGGTTGGCGTCCGCGGCTGCCAGCTCGCTGGTGGCTCAGGTGGCTCGTCGCCTCGATGTCCTAGACCGGGGGGCCCTCACCCGGGCCGGGCTCCCTGCACCCTCCGCTGGAGTCATGAGGGCCACCCGGGCTCTGCAGGTGCTGGGCTTCCTGCTCCACCTGGCCCGCGGCTCGGAGGTGGGCAGCTCTCAGGCAGGTAAGTGGCGCGGGAGCCCCAGCGGGTGGAACCTGGGAGCGCGCGGACCCCGAGCGGGGTTAGGGGGTTCGGGCTGCTGGGACCACCCAGGCCGGGACCCGTCTGGCTAGGTGCTCTTCGTGAGTCAGGTGGGGACTGCGTTCCTGGATGTCCACCCTCTTCCTCAGGGTGTTGCAGACCCTCTCCTTGGTCTGCTCTGATCACACTTCTGAGGGGCCCTTGCAGGGAGGGGGGGCTTTCTGTAAGCGTGAGGAGCTCCTGGGAAGTGGAGAATCTTGACTGGAAGGTCTCAGTTTACCCTCCAGCCCCATGGCCCCCACCCCACCCTAGGTTTCTACACCCCCCAAGTTTCGTTGTTTTGCCGACAGGGCGGAGCTATAGAAGGGTTGTTGTTTTCTGGTGTTGGAAAAACAGGAATGGCACCTCCTCTTCCGTGAGTGGGACTGCCCTGAGAAGGGCTGAGATTAACCTGAGGGCCAAGGCCAGGTGACATCAGGGTGAGAGGCCCCACAGAAGCTGACTGCCTGCTTTCTCGCAAAATAAAGTTGTCAGATCCTCAACTTAACCAACCTCCTTTTGTCAAGACCCAGGTCCATTGAGCTAACATTTATTGAACACCTATTATATCCAGTGCCTTGGGCCAGAAACTGTGGAGGAAAGGACAGACTATTTTTCTCTCCCAATTTGAGGTCACTTTTCCCACCTGTAGCATTCTGTCCTGTCCTGTGAAGTCCCCCCCCCCCACATTGCTCTTCTGTATGCCAGCTCCCATTCCATGTCCTTTGAGCCCACTCCTTTGGGGTGTCTCTGGGACCACAGAGGACACCTGAATGGTGCCAGAGTTGGTGTGATCTTGTGCCCCTCCCCCAGATCCCTGGCTTGGGGTTTGGCATAGCCAGGGCCCCTTCCCTAGGGTGGGAGTGGGAGAAACCACCTGTGCTTCTCCCACAGTTGCTGGGCCTAAATTTAGCCCCTGGGATCTTGAGATGTGAACACTCCCAGCTGGTGGAGGGGGTGGTCTGAGGGCTGGAGTGGGAGGGCCCAGTGGAGTGACTGCATCACTGTTCTATCTGACACCCCCATCTTTAACCAGGACCCCAGGAGTCCCCAGCTTCCTACCACCCTCCCTGAGGGGGGCAGGCACAGTTGGGTCTCTACCCTTTATCTAGAGTCTGCAGCCTCTGGGCATCCGGCCCTGTCTCAAGTCTTCTATAGCCCTTTTGTCCCTTGTGTATGTGTGTGAGGGGAGGGTTCAGTCAGAGGAGTGGCTTCTGTCCCACCATAGTGCTTGGTACCAAGATGGGCTCTTATAGAGTTCTTAGTACACAGCAGGGGGTTCTGATTCATGTCCCCTATGTTGCTCCCCAAGTTGCCTGGTTTCTCCCAGAGGTGTTGTTTATCCTCCTTTCCTCCCCAGGCCCTTTGCCCTTGTTTGTGAAATGCGGACTTTACCCTGGGGGTGGTGACCAGGACTTGTAACACTGTTGCCTTGCAAGCACAGACACAAAGCTCAGGTGGGATGGAGGGGGTCACCTGGAACACTTTGGATGTAGATTTCTGGATCAGGCAAGTCCATGTTTGTGGACGAGTTGTATGTGGTGAACATATCAAGTCCTGGTGCAGAAGTCGTAGCTCCTCCTTTATTTGAGGATAAGGGTTAGTACTTTGACTTGGAAGAAGCCTGTCTTGCCAAGAAGGTGATGGAGGATCAAACCTTTCTATTCTATTTCAGCCCAAGGACCCTGGAGTTCCCAGGTTCCTCTTGCTGGGATTAGCCCACTCCTTCCTTAATGGGGAGTGATAGGAAAAGGGGGCCCTGAAAGATCTAGTAGGCAGACCAGGGGTGTGTATCTTGCTGGAGGCACCGGGGTCTTCTACTCTCCCTCCCACAATGGCACCCCTCTCTCCCACTGAGTTGCCTGCCTCAGAGAAGGGTGGTTGGAACAGGTGGTATCTACCCTTCATTCCTCATTCTCCCCATGCCCATGCCATCTTTCACCGAGCCAGAGAAACAGGGATAGAACTTCAGAGGCTAGATTTCCCTTGTCCATTGTTGCAAAGGAAAGTGAAAGTCCAAGACTGAAGTGTGTCCTAGCCCCTCTTCTAGGCTGTCCCCTAAGAGTGCCTGCCTGTGAGGACAGACATGCTGGAAGGCTTACAGGAATCCCTGTGACAATGAAATTGGGAGAAAGGCTTAGGAGTGGAGTCTGTTCTGTTTCTTTCCAGACTTCTCTGTTTACTGAAAAATACTCCAGGGCTACACAGTGAAGTTGAGGGAGTTGGAGATGTTGGTTTAGGGGAAGGGAGTGAGAAGAGAAGCCAGAATTTAGGAAGGGGGAGGCCACCGGCTACTTATCTTCTAGCTTTAAAGACAAAGCTCCCTTTGACCCCCCCCACCCTGCTACCAAGGCTTCCCCCTCCAGTGAGGTCACTTGTCTGAGCCCAAGTCTCCAGAGTAAGAGGGGGGTGCTGCTGAGGATGGGGGTGTCTGGATAGGGTGGGGCAGCCCCCTCCTGGAGAGAATTGCCTCATTGTAGGCTGAACTGTGGCCCCAGGCGCTGCCCCCACTCTCTGCCCCCATCCCACCCTCAGTAGACACAATAGGGGCTGTGTGCTAGCCCCAAAGAGATGTTTATTCCAGGACCCAGAGAGAGGCAGGATGAGGCCAGAGAAGTAAGTGCCTTAGTTGAGGGGAGAGAAGGGGAGTCAAAGTTTGATCCCTGCCTAACATCTCCTTTCTAGGGAGGGGAAAAGTCCCTAATGTCACTCTTCTGGATTAACCCCTTAGTGCCCAAATTTGTGCCTGAAAGAGGCAGAGGGACCCTAGTAGGAAAAGGATACCTTTCACCTTCTTATTCTGGAAGGTGAGGGAATTGTGAGAAGGGGAGGAAACTCCTTGCTTCCTGGGCACGGTTAGCAGCAACTGCCTTCCAGTCCTTTGGCTGGTACTGAAAGAGGGCAACTGAGGTGCCCTTTGGGGGAAGGGGCTGAAATCTTGTGTCCAGCCCTCTGCCACTCATGCTTCTACTTTGACCAGTGTGTTCCGGGACTCTGAATGGGCTGAGTGTGACTGGAGATGCTGAGAACCAGTACCAGACATTGTACAAGCTCTATAATAGGTGTGAGGTGGTGATGGGCAACCTGGAGATCGTGCTCATAGGACACAATGCTGACCTTTCCTTCCTGCAGGTGAGCGTGCCCACCCAACCCCTTCCTCCACATAGAAGACGCCTTCCCTTTCTCAGGGCCACCCTCTGCTGTGTTCAGTATTACTCAAGCCTATTTCTCAAGTTAGGGAGACGGTGGCTAGAATCTGGAACCTGTGATCTGGTCCTGGAACCAGGGATGTACAGGGTATATAGGAGCTGGCCACAGGAAGGGGACAGGGCTCGTCTTCACTCAAACAAGTTGCACAGTAGTATGACAGCCTGCTTCCTACTTCAAATTAGAAATCGGAAAGAATTCCAAGCTGGGGACTTAGCCCAGTAGGGGAATACTCATGAGGCCCAGGGTTGTTTTCAGTACTGAAAAGGAAAGGAGAGGAGAGAAAAGGAGAAAGGAAAGGAAAGATAAAAGGAAGGAAAGAAGGGAAGAAGGAAAGGAGGGAGGGACAAGAGAAAGAGAAAAGAAAAACTATCTGGGAGCTTGAGTACAGTGACATGCACCTAGAAGCTCCGATACTCAGGAGGCCTTGGCAGGAGGATTGCTTGAGGCTAGAAGTTCAAGGCCAACCTAGGGAAAGAGTGAATGAGTTAAGGAATGGGGGGACAGCTGTGGCTCAGTGGTAGAACACTTGCTTAATATATAAGGCTGGGCTTGATTTCCAGTCCTGATGGGTCACAGCAAGTTAAGGGAGAAAGAGGTTGAGATTTTGCCCTATCATTCCTGTCCTCTTCGTTGACATGATTTACTCCATCACAGTGGATCCGAGAAGTGACAGGCTATGTCCTTGTGGCCATGAATGAATTCTCTACCCTACCATTGCCTAACCTCCGAGTGGTACGGGGGACCCAGGTCTACGATAAGAAGTTTGCCATCTTCATCATGTTGAACTATAACACCAACTCCAGCCATGCTCTGCGCCAGCTCCGCTTTACTCAGCTCACTGGTCAGTTTCTCATGATTCCTTCTGGCCTTGCCCTTGGCCACTTGATGATGACTCAGAACTGCTCAATCTAATGTCCCTTCCCAGTTGCCCACTACCTTTGTGTTCTAAAGGTCTGCCACTCCTTACACAACAGAGGGCCCTAGGAAGGAGCTTCAGGCATCTGTTCTAGAAGAGAGGGTTATGATGGGGCTGGACTGGAGCTTGATCCATTGCCCATTCCTCTAGCATCAAAGTACAATGTCCCTTGGTGTCCCTCCTTAACCTGGAACAGCCCCTACCAGCTGGAGGAACATAGGGGTTAAATAAAACCTGGGTATCTTCTTCTCTCCCTCTCCCAGTCGGTTGGAAAACACTCAGGTAGGCCTGGGGGATTCAGTCAGGATGTCCTGTCCTTTTCCTTCCCCTCCCCCACTGGCTAAACCGGATCTGGACAGGTGTCTTGAGGAGGCAGAAGTTTCTTCCACCTGACTCCTCCTCTTAGAAGGCCAGCCTTTCTAGCAGCAAGAATCTGATTGCAGCACCTGTTAGCCAGACCAGAGTCCTTTAGGACTAGAAGGGAGGTAGGGAAGAGGCCTTAACCTGTCACTTCTCTTCTTCACCTCAGAGATTCTGTCAGGGGGTGTTTATATTGAGAAGAACAACAAACTTTGCCACATGGATACAATTGACTGGAGGGACATCGTGAGGGATCGAGATGCTGAGATAGTGGTGAAGGACAATGGCAGAAGCTGTGAGTGGCCACAACTAAGACTGTTCCCCCTGCCCTACCAAATCCCAGCGACTCCTTTCCCCTGCCTAGTACATCCTTAATCTGGACCCACCTCCACTGAACCATCACCTCAGGCCCTCGACCGACCCAAGAATATGCCTGCCAGGAGAGACCAAGCCAGTGTGTTGGAGTCCAGACCTTAGAAGCAGTGTACCAGGAAAGGAGCAGAGGCTTCCTGGGTGCTAAGTCAGGAAGCCAGATCTTTGGACTTAAATCTCCCTGCTACCCTGTGCCCATTCTGCTGGCCAGCAAGAATATATTCTGCTGGTTCGCTTTGCCTGGGAGGAACCAAGTTCCTGGGATGAGACTGGGGCTGAGGTTGGCATCTGCCCCAGTCCCTTCCCTTCAGCTGCCTAGTGGGTGGTGTGGGGGTGTGACTCCACCCCTTGTTGACAGGTTTACTTGGGCCCAACCCTGCTCTCCAAGGGCAGGGAGGGACACTACCCAGTCTCTTGCTTCCTGGGATTGAGGTGCCTGTGTGCTGACATCATTCTTACCCTGTTGATTCAAGCAAGCCTTTCTCAGCCCTGATGTGACACCTTCCTTTCCCAACCAGGTCCCCCCTGTCATGAGAACTGCAAGGGACGATGCTGGGGTCCTGGACCAAATGACTGCCAGACATGTGGGTTTGAATTTCCTTCTAAAAACTTCAAGCTCATACCTTTCTGTAGCCTTGCCTGTGTAATCCTGTATCAGTACGAGGGTCAGGATGAGCAGGGGCTTCAGAGTTTAGTCCTGAGAGCCCTGACAGCCATGCTTTCTGTCTTTCCATAGTGACCAAGACCATCTGTGCCCCTCAGTGTAATGGTCACTGCTTTGGGCCTGACCCCAACCAGTGCTGCCATGATGAGTGTGCAGGGGGCTGCTCCGGGCCCCAGGACACAGATTGCTTTGTACGTTGTGGTACTGTTAGCCTCTACTCTGATATGGGGGTGCAGGCTTCAGGGGGAGGTGGGGGTTCATAGGAAACAAGGATTTTAAGAGTATCTTTGTTTCCAGGCCTGCCGACATTTCAATGACAGTGGCGCCTGTGTACCCCGGTGTCCACAGCCTCTTGTGTACAACAAGCTTACGTTCCAGCTAGAACCCAATCCCTACACCAAGTACCAGTATGGAGGAGTTTGTGTGGCCAGCTGTCCCCGTAAGTGTCTGAGGAGGGGGAAAAATAGCGGGCCAAAGGTTTTTTGTTTGTTTTTGAGGCAGAATCTCACTCTAGCCCAGGCTGGCCTCAAACTCACAGTGGTCATCCGACCTCAGCCTCCTGAGTGCTCATTCTAAAGGTGTGAGCTACTACACCCAGCTGTGGATCTAAGTTTTTAGACAAAATTTTGGGAAACAAAAGGGATCCAGTTGAATGATAAGTAGGGGACCTGCTTATGTGATCATCTGACCTCTCCCAATGAGTGCCATCTGTACCAGTGCCTCTGGCTACTTTACCCAGACTTCAGCCATGGCCTTTTGAAGCAGCAAAAAGGAAAGGAACTGATGAGTCTATAGGAAGACTGAGAAACCTAACATGGCACATGGTCATCTCTAATGATGCCCTTTTCTTCCCTAGATAACTTTGTGGTGGATCAGACATCCTGTGTCAGGGCCTGTCCTCCTGATAAGATGGAGGTAGATAAACATGGGCTGAAGATGTGTGAGCCTTGCGGAGGACTGTGCCCGAAAGGTGAGCGGAGGATGATAAGTTATAAACAGACATCCTTTCCTTTAAGGCTACTCAACTCATCCCTGCCTCCCCTTCCCCGTCTCTTTCTGAGATTCTTTCTATATTTGCAGCCTGTGAGGGGACAGGCTCTGGGAGCCATTTCCAGACTGTGGACTCGAGCAACATTGATAAATTTGTGAACTGCACCAAGATCCTGGGCAACTTGGACTTTCTTATCACCGGCCTCAATGGGTTAGATTCTGCCTTCTCCCCCTGGCATCCCATCCCAGCCCCCCACAGTTCTTTTTTTTCTTTTTTCTCCCCTCCCCTCCCTTCCCTGTCTTCCTCTCCCCTTCCCTCCCCTCCCCTCCCCTGTTCTCCCCTCCTCTCCTCTCCTCTTTTTGAGGTAGGGTCTCTCTCTAGCCCAGGCTAACCTGGAACTCATTCTATAGTTCCAGGATGACCTCAAACTCACAGTGGCCCTCCTACCTCTCCCTCCCAAGTACTGGGATTAAAGGCATGAGCCACCATGCCTGGCCCAAACAGTTCATTTTATTGGCTCAAATCTTCCCTACCAGCAGCTGACTAGAAATCAAAGTCATGAAGTCTTAGGGTTTGCAGAACTCAGCCTCCTATCTGGAGCTTGCATCCCCTCAGCGACATTATTAAGCAATCAAGTATTACTTTGAGGAATGGTTTGGGATAGGAACAGTGATCTTCTCAGAAGTTTTCTAGAACTTCTTTAATTTAGATAAAAAAATAGGCATCTCCAAAGCCGGTGTGGTGGTGCACGCCTTTAATCCCAGCACTCGGGAGGCAGAGGTAGGAGGATCACCATGAGTTCAAGGCCACCCTGAGACTATATAGTGAATTCCAGGTCAGCCTGGGCTACAGTGAGACTACCTCAAAAAACAAAAACAAAAACAAAAACAAAAAAAAAGGCATCTCCAAGCTGTTTCCCCTAGTTCTGGTCCTGGAGAACAGTGAAGAACAAAGGGACTTTCTGATCCCTAGGACAACACTTAAGGGGTGTGTGTGTGTGTGTGTGTGTGTGTGTGTGTGTGTGTAAGAGAGAGAGAGAGAGAGAGAGAGAGAGAAACACATATAGCCACTTGCTTTCTTTTCTGTTATTTTTTGTCTTTTGTGTAGATCTATACTTGTAAAAATAATATAAACATTTTTCATAATTCATTAGTCAAATTAGCCAAGTATGAACATGCTACACATGCTTTCTTATTACCCTCCTGCATGCAGACACACACAGACACAACCTTATCACTGTTGAGAACAGGTTTTTAAGCTGAATATGGTGGCACATACCTGTATTCTAGCACTTGGGAGTTAGAGTCAGGAAGATTATGAGTTTAAGGTACTCCTGGTTACATAGTGAATTTGAGGCTAACCTTGGATATATGAAATCCTCTTAAAACAAAAAGAGAATTTAAAAATTTTATTTATTTATGAGGGAAGAGAGAGAGAGAATGGGCATGCCAGGGCCTCTTGCCACTGCAAACAAACTCCATGTACTACTTTGTACATCTGGCTTAACATGGGTACTTGGGGATCAAACACAGGCTGATAGGCTTTGCAAGCAAGTGCCTGAACTCATTGAGGCATCTCCCCAGCCCAAGAACCTTGGAAGATATTTGCTTCTATCCTTACCATTATTGTCAAATGATGATTACCTAATTCTGTTATTCCTTCTGCATTTATCTATTGGCATTGTTAGAAAGAGCCTTCCCTTTCTATACTCTTTGTGTGTGTACATGTATGTGCACGTGTGCAGGGAGGCCAGAGGCTGATGCCAGGTATTTTTTGATCTCTCTACACTTTACTTACTGAGCCAGCTTGTCCTGGGGATCTCCTGTCCCCATCTCCCACTGGCATTTACATGAGTGGTGGGGAGCCAAGCTCCTGTCTTCACACTTGTGCTGCAAGTGCTTTATCTGAGCCATTTCTCTAGCCCTGCCTCTGTTTAAAATTTATTTATTTATTTATTTATTTTTGGTTTTTCGAGGTAGGGTCTCACTCTAGCCCAGGCTGACCTGGAATTCACTCTGTAGTCTCAGGGTGGCCTTGAACTCACAGCAATCCTCCTACCTCTGCCTCCCGAATGTAAAATTTAAATTTTTTTTTTTTTTTTTTTTTAAATATTTTATTCATTTTCAAGCAGAGAGATGAGAGAGAGAGAGAGAGAGAGGGAATGCACCAGGGCCACCACCCTGTGGGTCTGGCCTATGTGGGTCCTGGGAATTGAACCAGGGGCCTTAGGCACTGGAGGCAAGTGCCTTATCCGCTGAGCCATCTCTCCAGCCCTGTAAAATTTAAATTTTAAAAAAATTTTAATATTTTATGCTGGACATGGTGGTACATGCCTTTAGTCCCAGCACTCAGGTCAGCCTGGGCTAGAGTGAGACCCAACCTCGAAAAACCAACCAACCAACCAACCAAACAAACAAACAATATATATATTTAATTTAGAGACAGCGAGAGAGAGAGAGAGACAGAGAGAGAGAGAGAGAGAGAGAGAGAGAGAGAGAGCAAGAATGGGAATGCCAGAGCCTTCAGCCACTGCAAACTCCAGACACATGTGCCACTTTGTGCGTCTGGCTATACATGGGAACTGGGGAATTGAACTCGGATCCTTCTGATTTGCAGGCAAACCACTGAGCCATCTCTCCAGCCTTGATGTATTTAATTTTATTTTTGCTGTGCTTGGGATCAAATTTAGGCTTTGTGCATGCTAGGTAGATGCTATAGGTCCTGAAAATCACTCCCAGACTGGGATATGGTTCTGGGGCTATAGCTCTACCACTAAATTATATCCCAAGACTTGGTTTATTTAACCTGTTTGAATAGTTAACTGTACCCAGTGGCTTGTTTTGTTTTGTTTTCAAGGTAAGATCTTCCTCTAGTCCAGGCTGACTTGGAATTCATTATGTAGTCTCAGGCTAGCCTCAAACTCACAGTGATCCTCCTACCTCTGACTCCCCAGAGCTGGGATTAAAGGTGTGTGCAACCACACCCAGCCAATGGCTTTTTTTTTTTTTTTTTTTTTTTTTGGTTTTTTGAGGTAGGGTCTCACTCTAGCCCAGGCTGACCTGGAATTCACTATGTAGTCTCAGGGTGGTTGTTTGTGTTTTAAAAGAGGGTGTCATGTAGCCCAAGCTGGCCTCAAACTCACAGATAGCTAAGAATGGCCTTGAACTCCTGATTCTACTCCCATAACCTAACAAGTGCTAGGAGTGAGTCACCTTTCCAGGCTTGTTTATCTTTTTACAATCATTAGTTATCTTGCTGTTCAGATGTCTCTGATTTGGTCATTGGGTGTCCCTTCCAGCTGGCTTCTGGTTTGGGGACATATTCCCTTCATTCTGTGGGCACTTCTTTACTTTTTTGGTATGAGATGCTTGAGAATTATATATTTCCCCTGCCATTCCTTTGGATGATAAGATTTAGAAGCCACATTTAATTGGGGTGGGAGGGTGCAGCTCAATGGCAGCTTGCTTAGCACTTGCAAGGCCCTTAATTTGTTCTTCAGCTCTGAAAAAGATGTGATGTCTAGAGACCCAATTTTGAATGGCAGCATGATCGTTGCTACTGTGTTACACCTTCACTTTGTTAACCAAGTTGTACTGTTCCCCCAGGGATCCCTGGCACCACATCCCTGCCCTGGACCCTGAGAAGCTCAATGTCTTCCGGACAGTCCGGGAGATCACAGGTGAGGAGGAGGAAGGCTCCCTTTGCTGGGTTGAATAGATGATGACCGCCATGGAGTTAAACAGGGGAGGGGTGAGAAGGAGGGCGAGAGAAGGCCTCCAGCTCACAGGCCTCTCTCCAACCCTTCAGGGTACCTGAACATCCAGTCCTGGCCTGCTCACATGCACAATTTCAGTGTTTTTTCCAACCTGACAACCATCGGGGGCAGAAGCCTGTACAAGTGAGTAAGGGGTGTGCAGATGGTGGCATCTCCTGACTGAAACAGACATCTTCTGGTGAAATATGATGCATTTTCTCATGAAACAAAAATGAATCCACTACATGTTTAATTTTCCCATTATAGCCTGCACTCTCATGCTGTCTCCTTATTCTCAGCCGGGGCTTCTCCTTGTTGATCATGAAGAACTTGAACATCACATCTTTGGGCTTCCGATCCTTGAAGGAAATCAGTGCTGGGCGTATTTACATAAGTGCAAATCGACAGCTCTGCTACTATCACTCTCTGAACTGGACCAAGCTGCTTCGGGGGTCTTCAGAGGAGCGACTGGACATCAAGCACAATCGGCCTCGCAGAGACTGTGGTGAGGGACAGGGCCTGCTGGGGTCAGGGAGGAGTAAGGACTGTTTGGTCCTGAGAATGTGAGACGGAACCAAGGAGAAAGGGGATGGGAGGTTGGAAGCAATAATGAGGAAGAGTTCAGGAGAGGGCTTGGCTGGGAGTTCGCAGAGTTCTCTCCTAATCCGTCTCTTCTTTTTCAGTGGCAGAGGGCAAAATGTGTGATCCCCTGTGCTCCTCTGGGGGTTGCTGGGGCCCAGGCCCTGGTCAGTGCTTATCCTGTCGAAACTACAGCCGAGGAGGTGTCTGTGTGACTCACTGCAACTTTCTCAATGGGTACAGTGAGAGGAGACCACCAAGAAGGGGTGGGACTGGGGCCCTGGGTGGGAGTAGTTCAGATGGTACCTGACAGTCTTTAGACAGCTTCCTTCCTTCTTCCTTCCTCTTCTCTGCCCCTCCCTCCCTCCTTCCTTATTTATTTATTGTTTGTTTGTTTGTTTCGAGGTAGGGTTTCACTCTATCCCAGACTGACCTGGAACTCACTCTGTAGTCCCAGGCTGGCCTCGAACTCACAGCTATCCTCCTACTTCTGCCTCCTAAGTGCTGGGACTAAAGGTGTGCACCACCACACTCGGCACCCTCCTTCCTTTTTAGTTTTGTTTTGAGACAGGGTATGACTCTGTAGCCTTGAATTCATGCCTCAGCCTCCAAAGAGATTACAGGTGTGAGCCACCACATCTGGCTTTATAGACTATTTTCTGCATGTGCCTCGGCAGTCATGAGGTAGGGGGTCCTCATTGCAAAGGTCAGAACTTGGAAGTGACCCTCCCTCCTGTGTCTCCCACTGTAGGGAACCTCGTGAGTTTGCCCATGAAGCTGAATGCTTCTCCTGCCACCCAGAATGCCAACCCATGGAGGGGGTTGCCACATGCAATGGCTCGGTACAGTAGCAGCAGCTCTGGGATCCCTAAGGGAGACAGGGAGGGCCAATGCTTGGGAGTGTCCAGGGAATCCAGGCCAGCCCAGGGAAGCCAAATAATGCTAGAGTTTATGTGTGAAGACCCTGAAGGAATGGAGTTAACATTGGGATCGCATCCTTAATGACCTTTTCTCCTCCTCTACTCAGGGCTCTGATGCTTGTGCCAAGTGTGCCCATTTTCGAGATGGGCCCCACTGTGTAAGCAGCTGCCCCTATGGAATCCTAGGTGCTAAGGGACCCATCTACAAGTATCCAGATGCTCAGAATGAATGTCGGCCCTGTCATGAAAACTGCACCCAGGGGTCAGTGATGGAATGATAAGAAGAGGGGATCAGGGGGAGGGTAGGAACACAGACCTAGGGTGAGGGAAGCAACAAGAGTCACTTTTAAACCGGGCGTGGTGGCACACGCCTTTAATCCCAGCACTCGGGAGGCAGAGGTAGGAGGATCACTATGAATTCAAGGCCACCCTGAGACTACATAGTGAATTCCAGGTCAGCCTGGACTAGAGCGAGTCCCTACCTCAAAAAAACCAAAAAAAAAAAAAGTCGCTTCCAGTTCTGGAGTAAAGGACTGAAGGAAGGGAAACTCAACAATAGCATGAAAGTAGAACACAGTTTGGGGGACCTGGAGTAACCTCAGTGCAGGGGAGTTTCATTCAAGAGAGTCTTGGGCAGGGGTGGCGAGCCAGAGATGGAGGCCATGTCTTGGCCTTGGGCTCCTGGATGGGATGCCATGGTCGGTTTGTTTTGAAGCACGCCTTTGTATGCTGAGGCTCTTGAACTTGAGTCTCTGTTGTCTAAGTGCCCTTCTAAGGAAGCGACTTTCTTCTCCAGGTGCAAGGGACCAGAACTGCAAGACTGTTTAGGCCAAACGCTAGTGCTAATCAGGTAAGGTGAGCTTAGAGAGTCTGGAAGCTAAGGTATTTGGGAGAAATCTGGGGCAAGAGGTTGCTGACCCGTGGGGAAAGAGTGGGCTCTTAATTAATTCTGACCTTTTATTTATAGACACAGTCCACTATCACTGGACTCCAGAATCATGGCTTCTGACCTTCCCTTCCTAAAATTAACTTGCACTTGCCTAAGATGGGGAGGTCCTAGATTTAGAGTAACCCCTTTAATACTCAAGAATATATGTGGAGAAAAAATAAAAACAAAAATATATGTGCAGAGCCTGGCGTGGTGGTGCACACCTTCAATCCCAGCACTCGGGAGGCAGAGGTAGGAGGATCACCATGAGTTCAAGGCCACCCTGAGACTCCATAGTGAGTTCCAGGTCAGCCTGAGCTAGAGCGAGACTCTACCTTGAAAAACAAACAAAAACATGTACCTATACATCTGCACTGTACAGATGACATTCATGAGGAGGTATAAACCCAGGATAATGCTAGCTTTCTCTATCCTATAGCAAAACCCATCTGGCAATGGCTTTGACATTAGGATTGGCTGTAATTTTCTTGATCCTGGCTGGCACTATTCTCTATTGGCGTGGGCGCCAGATTCAGAACAAAAGGGCGATGAGACGCTACTTGGAGCGGGGTGAGGTGAGTGTTTCGCTTCGTTTTGAGGGGCATCCTATACAGCCTGCACCCAGGAAAAAGTGATAGATAAACCTTCTTTCCTGCCCCTCTTTCCCAGGAATATGGTCTCTTTTTTCGAAAAGGTATTGTAGGGCTGGGAACAGCGCTGAGCTGTAGGGTGCTTGCTTAGCACGTTTGAACACCTGGGTTCAATCCCAGCGTCCCCCCCACCCCCCACCAGCCCAGTCTGAGGATTGGGAGTTTGTATTCTTTTCCTGAATTCACTATGGCTTTGTAGAAGTTACTCTCGTTCTCAGTGCCTCAGTTTATGCATCTGTAAAATAACATTCATCCAGAATGGCTGAAAGGGTGATATGTGAAAGTGCTTTGATTTTTTTTTTTTTTTTTTTGAGCCCAGTCTGATCTGGAACTCACTCTAGTTCCAGGCTGGCCTGGATCATAGTTAATGATGATCCTCCTACCTCTGCCTTCAGAGTGCTGGGATTAAAGGCATTCACCACCATACCCGGCAATGTTTGGTTTTTGAAGCAAAGTCTAACTCTAACCTAGGCTGACCTGGAATTCACTCTGTAGCCCAGGCAGGCCGCGAACTCATGGTGATTCTAATTCAACCTCTCAAGCGCTAGAATCATAGGTGTACACTACTACACCAAAGCCCCCCCACTCTAGCCCAGGCTGACCTGGAATTCACTATGTAGTCTCAGGGTGGCTTTGAACTCATGGTGATCCTCCTACCTCTGCCTCCTGAGTGCTGGGATTAAAGGCATGCGCCACCACTCCTGGCTGCCTTTTTTTTTTTTTTTTTCTCTAAACTTTTTTTATGTATATTTGTGTGCATTCACACATGCCAGGGTCTCTTGCCTTAGTGCACATGAACACCAGATGCTTGCACCACTTTTTGCATCTGGGTTACATGGGCATCTTGGGAATTAAACCTGTGTGGGCAGACTTTGCAAGCAAGTGCCTTTAACTGCTGAGCCATCTTTCCTTCCCCAACACCTGGCCTTTTAATACTTTTGGTGGGGGACTAAAATTGAGGCAGACTGTTACTTTAGCCCAGGCTGACCTTGAACTCATTACATAGCCCATACTGGCCTGACTACATAGTGAATTCCAGGTCAGCCTGGGCTAAAGTGAGATCTTACCTTGAAAAAAAATAAATAAACAGAAAAGTACCGTCAGGTCTAGCTATAACCCCAGCACTTGGAAGGTTGAAGCAAGAGGATTACTCCAAGTTCTAGGCCAGCCTGATCTACATAGCAAGGGCCTGGAGGGAGGGAGGGAGAGAGAGAGAGAGAGAGAGAGAGAGAGAGAGAGAGAGAGAGAGAGAGAGAGAAGAAACTGTAGAAAAGGTCCTCAAGGTGGACATGGCAGTCACCCCACCCCAACCCTCCTGCTACACAAAAGTAAAACCCAGCTCTCTCTCTCTTTTTTTTTTTTTTTTTGGTTTTTCGAGGTAGGGTCTCGCTCTAGCCCAGGCTGACCTGGAATTCACTATGTAGTCTCAGGGTAGCCTCGAACTCATGGTGGTCCTCCTACTTCTGCCTCCTGAGTGCTTGGATTAAAGGTGTGTGCCACCATGCCAGGCCAAACCCAGCCCTCTTGATGCCTTTCACAACCTCTTTTGTCCTCAGGGTCTTTCATCCCTCAATAGAACTGTGCTGCCTTCCAGGACTAATGACAGTTCCTCTTCCTGCCCTCAACTTTTGGCTCTGCTGTTCTTTGTCTCCACCCATGGATGGTCAGAGGGACTGAGATGTAGGAGTGGACTTTTCCACTTTTTGGTGTTTTGTTTTGTTTTGTTTTGTTTCAAGGCAGGGTTTCACTCTAGCCCAAGCTAACCTGAAACTGAGTCTGTAGTCCCAGGCTGGCCTCAAACCCCAGCATCCCAAGTGCTGGGATTAAAGGCATGTGCCACCACATGGGGCAGGAGTTGACTTTTCTTTAATATTTTATTTATATGTGTGAGAGGGGGGAGAAAGAGTGAGGGAATGGGCATGCCAAGGCCTGTAGCCACTGCGAACTCCAGATTTATGTGACACCTTGTGCATTAGGCTTTATTCTTGGTATGGTTCTATTCTTTCTTCTGGATACTGGGGAATCGAACCCAGGTCGTTAGGCTTTGCAGGCAAGCACCTTAACCACTGAGCCATCTCTCCAGCCCAGGAGTTGACTTTTCTGAATACCTCCTTCCTATCTCCACTTCAGAGCATAGAGCCTCTGGACCCCAGTGAAAAGGCGAACAAAGTCTTGGCCAGAATCTTCAAAGAGACAGAGTTGAGGAAGCTTAAAGTGCTGGGTTCAGGTGTCTTTGGGACTGTACACAAGGTGAGTAACCAACAGGAAGTCTGGAGATGTGGGAAAATGATCTAGGGCAAATGGGAGAAATATTGACAAATAAGGACTGACTGACGGGGAAATAACTCTCACCCAACTCCCTCCTAGGGTGTGTGGATCCCTGAGGGTGAATCCATCAAGATTCCAGTCTGCATTAAAGTCATCGAGGATAAGAGTGGAAGGCAGAGCTTTCAAGCTGTAACAGATGTAAGTGAGGGAAGGAGAAAAGACAGCGTTAGGTGCGGTCACGTGGAAGCATGGTCCTGGGTTGGCAGATACTGTGGTAGAGATGCTGTGGTTGCATGTTGGGGGAAGCCCTGCACTAGGTGTGGGGTGCATGTGGATAACACCTCTTATGTTTTGTAGCATATGCTGGCCATTGGCAGCCTAGACCATGCTCACATTGTACGGCTGCTAGGACTGTGCCCAGGGTCATCTCTGCAGCTGGTTACTCAGTTCTTGCCTCTGGGCTCCCTGCTGGATCATGTGAGGCAGCACCGAGGGGCACTGGGGCCACAGCTGCTCCTCAACTGGGGAGTACAGATTGCCAAGGTGAGAGGGACCTGGACGAAACCTATAATAAAAGCTGTGGTAGGCAGATTGGAGAGGAGACTTCAGGGTTGAGGGGGCCTTTCTGGATCTCAGTGACTGCCTCCCCAACCCTGAGCCTGCTTCCTCTGCAGGGTATGTATTATCTGGAGGAGCACGGCATGGTGCACAGGAACCTAGCTGCTCGCAATGTGCTGCTCAAGTCACCCAGTCAGGTTCAAGTGGCAGATTTTGGTGTGGCTGACCTGCTGCCCCCTGATGATAAGCAGTTACTGCACAGCGAGGCCAAGGTAAAGTGACGTAATGGGAGGGGAGTAGTGGTGGATTTGGGGTTGGGGGGATGAAATGGGGGAGAGAGAAAAGTGATCTCCTTCTGAGATAATTCATGGGAAACTCAAGGAGAGGGAACTGGAGATAACAGAAATTTTAAGTTCAGAGGACAAAGAATAATAGAGAATTTGGGGTTTTGAAGTGATAAGAAAATTTGTGGAAATCAACTGGTAGCATATTTATCATTTGAAAGAAAATTATTATTGGGGCCGGGCGTGGTGGCGCATGCCTTTAATCCCAGCACTCGGGAGGCAGAGGTAGGAGGATTGCCGTGAGTTCGAGGCCAACCTGAGACTACAGAGTGAATTCCAGGTCAGCCTGGGCTAGAGCGAGACCCTACCTCAAAAAACCAAAAAAAAAAAAAAAGAAAGAAAAGAAAATTATTATTGGGGCTGGAGAGATGGTTCAGTGGTTAAGGTGTTTGCCTTCGAAGCCTAACGACACAGGTTCTGTTCCCCAGGACCCATGTAAAGCTAGATGCACAAAGTGGTGCATGCATCAGGAATTCATTTGCAGTGGCTGGAGGCCCTGGCACACCCATTCTCCCTGTCTCTCTGCAAATAAATAAATAAATATTTAAAAATTTTATTTTTATCTCTATATTAAATATTAAAAAATTTTATCTTTAATCTTCAGACTCCAATCAAGTGGATGGCCCTTGAGAGCATCCACTTTGGGAAATACACACACCAGAGTGATGTCTGGAGCTACGGTAAGTGCCTCTGTATGCCCTCCATGTCTCCATTGGCCCAAATTCCACAACTGCCTTTGGGAGTGGGAGGCATTGAGGTGGGGTCTCCTAGCCCAGGCTGACCTGGAGTTCTGTATGTAGTCTCAGGGTGGTTTCAAACTCAGAGCAGTACTCCCACCTCTGCCTCCTGAGTGCTGGGATTAAAGGCATGCGCCACCACGTCCTGCTTCACAGCTGCCTTTTGCGTCACCTCCTCTTAGAAACTATAAGCCCTTCACCTCCTTGTATTAGAGCAAGTTCTGCCTTCCCTTTACTTCATGCTTGTGTCTACTATTTTTATATTGACTAGTTCATTTCTTCCTATTTCAGGTGTGACAGTTTGGGAATTGATGACATTCGGTGCAGAGCCATATGCAGGGTTGCGATTGGCTGAAGTACCAGACCTGCTTGAGAAGGGGGAGCGATTAGCACAGCCCCAGATCTGCACCATTGATGTCTACATGGTCATGGTCAAGTGTGAGTTACTTACTGACTTCCCTCACTTCTCTTCCATCGCTCTATTCTTTCTTCTAGCTCTAATTCCTGCATCTCCCCCCTCCCCTCAGGTTGGATGATTGATGAGAATATCCGCCCAACCTTTAAAGAATTAGCCAACGAGTTCACCAGGATGGCCCGTGACCCACCACGTTATCTGGTCATAAAGGTGAGTAGGAACTAGGAGGTGTCAAATGCTTCATATTGGAGAAAAGAGGACACAGCTAGAATCAAGGTCCATTTCAACTGTTGCCTGCCCTATAGAGAGAGAGTGGACCTGGAATGCCCCCTGGGGCAGAACCAAACAAGGAACTGGAGGAAGTGGAGTTGGAGCCAGAACTGGACCTAGACCTTGACTTGGAGGCGGAGGAGGACAGTCTGGCAACCACGCTCGACTCTGTCCTCAGCCTGCCAGTTGGAACTCTAAATCGGCCACGTGGGGTAAGATGCCTTCTAACTGTCCAGGATTCTGCTGCATGAACCCTACAGATGCCCAGGTTAACTCCTCTCCACAGCCTCCATGCTAAGATTTCTTCCTTAATTTCCTTCTTCTTGTTTTTCCTATTCTAGAGCCAGATAAGTCCCTCATCTGGATACATGCCCATGAACCAGAGTAATCTTGGAGAGGCTTGCCTGGTAAGTTCTGCTGCTAAAAGGTGGAGTGGCCGGACATGGTGGCACACGCCTTTAATCTCAACACTCAGGAGGCAGAGGTAGAAGGATTGCCATGAGTTCAAGGCCATCCTGAGACTACATAATGAATTCCAGGTTAGCCTCAGTTAGAGCAAGACCCTACCTTGAAAAGCAAAAAGGTGGTGTGGCAGAGGGTCTTAAGAGCTTGAACAGGTAGAGATATGGAGGGAGACTTTCAAAACCTTTAAGGTTTAGCCAGGCGTGGTGGCGCATGCCTTTAATCCCAGCAGGAGCAGAGGTAGGAGGATCACCATGATCCTGAGACTACATAGTGAATTCCCGGTCAGCCTGGGCTAGAGCGAGACCCTACCTCGAAAAACTAAAAAAAAAAAAAAAAAACCCTTTAAGGTTTAATTAGCATCCTGCAAAAAAAGAAGACATTGAACAACCTACCCTTCTAAGTAAATAGCTCCTTTTCTTTGTCTCTGTATAAATCTCCTTGTATTATTCTTATTTTCCTCCTTAGGAATCGGCTGTTAGTGGGGTTAGTGAACGATGCCCCCGGCCAGTCTCTCTGCACCCAATTTCACGGGGACGCCTGACCTCAGAGTCATCAGAAGGCCATGTGACAGGCTCTGAGGCTGAGCTCCAAGAGAAAGTGTCAATGTGTAGAAGTCGGAGCCGGAGCCGGAGTCCACGGCCACGTGGGGACAGTGCCTACCATTCCCAGCGCCATAGCCTGCTTACTCCTGTCACCCCACTCTCCCCACCAGGATTAGATGAAGAGGATGTCAACGGTTATGTCATGCCAGATACACACCTCAAAGGTGCCTGAATCTTCCTAGTTTTTGCCATCAAATCTTCCTCTAATTGTTGCTCTGAGCACCCCTTAATTCTTTACTCCTCTCTGATCATCTGTGTGCGAGCGCGTGCATGAATTGTTTTTCAAACTTCCCCCACCTCCTTCTGCCTGTTTCCATGAAGTTCTTCGTACATCTCTCCTTTCTTTTCAGCCCTAGGTACTTCCTCCCGGGAAGGCACCTTGTCTTCTGTGGGTCTCAGTTCTGTGCTGGGTACTGAAGAGGAAGAGGAGGATGAGGAGTATGAATACATGAATCGGAAGAGACGGCACAGCTCATCTTGTCCCCCCAGGCCTGGTTCCCTTGAGGAGCTGGGTTACGAGTACATGGACGTGGGATCAGACCTCAGTGCCTCTCTGGGCAGCACACACAGTTGCCCACTGCATCCTGTGCCCATCATGCCCTCTCCTGGCACAACTCCAGATGAGGACTATGAGTATATGAATCGGCGGCGAGGAGGAGGTGGTCCAGGGGACGATTATGCAGCCATGGAGGCCTGCCCAGCAGCTGAACAAGGATATGAAGAGATGAGAGCTTTCCAGGGGCCTGGACACCATGCCCCCCATGTCCGTTATGCCCGCCTCAAAACTCTACGTAGCTTAGAAGCCACTGACTCTGCCTTTGATAACCCTGACTACTGGCACAGCAGGCTTTTCCCTAAGATTAATGCCCAGAGAACATAACTCTTGCTCCTTGAGAACTCCAGGAGCATTTGATGGCAGCTAGTGCCTCTAGAGGGTACTCCCGCTCCTCCGAACCCTTCTCCTTCACAGGTCTCAGCCCCATTTCTCCAGTCTAGACAACTCCATTCAACCTTTGAAGGCCTTTAAACACCTTCTGACAAAATTCCTGTGGTATGTAGCCAGCTGTGCACTTTCTTTTCCTTCCCAGCCCCAGGAAAGGAGAAGGCTTTCTTGTGTTGTGCCTCCCATCCCATTCCTCAGCTTCCTCAGGGCGACTCCCTGGAGATATGAAGGATTACTCCCCAAGCCCTTTTCTCTCAGGCTCTTGTTGGGATTAGACTCTAAATGTGCTCTTGTTTCCCACCAAAGAAGAGGAGATGGAGTAAACCTGGCAGAGGAAAGACTGGGAAGCTTAACACTGTGGAATGAAGAGAGTGGTTAAGAATAGATCCTGATGACCATTGGTTGAGCATTTACAATGAGCCATGCTAACCTGTGCCTCTCAATCGGAATGGTTAGTTTTGTGAGGTAGAGATTATCTCATCTAAATACAGCAGTGCATGGGTGTTCCAAGACACCCGGTTGGTGCCTGAATCTGTGGGTAGTACTGAACCCTACAGTTTATTTTTATTAATTTTTTTACTTGGTGTACAAAAACTGAACTGTATAGTTTCATGCATTTTCCATCTTAACTAAGCATTTATCATCCATTATGGCCATAATTTTGCAGTTTGAAGGGCCACAGCAAAACTAATTTCTTATTTTCACAATTTCATTTATAGATTTGTTCTTACTATGAATTTTAACATAAGATTTTTTTTTATCAAGTCAAGAATTTTCACCTAAGCACTTCTCCTTGACAAGTGTGAATTGCCAGCATCATTACTCTTGCACTTTGGGGACATTTTTAAGTAAAATAAGTACTGTGATACCACCTCAATCTGATAGCCAAGAGATTACTAAATAGCTTATACAATATGGATACAGTGGGCAAAAAGATGATTTATCTACCAAATGGGATAGACAGGTGGTTGTAATTTTATCATGAAACTCGGAATAGTGTACAATTTTAACCTTAGGAATTCTTTCTTTTTTTTTTCTTTTTTTGGTTTTTCGAGGTAGGGTTTCACTCTAGCCCAGGCTGACCTGGAATTCACTGTGTAGTCTCAGGGTGGCCTTGAACTCATGGTGATCCTCCTACTTCTGCCGCCTGAGTGCTGGGATTAAAGGCTTGCACCACCACGCCTGGCCTTAGGAATTATTTCTGAGATTTTATTTGACATTTTCAGACTGCAGTTGTCACAGGTAACTAAAAACTGTGGAGAGCAAAACCTCAGATAATAAGAGGACTGAAGTGAGCCTTGAAGAAATTAAATAATTAAATGGCAGGCCCAGGATTCAAAATCTTCCTAAATTTTTCCTATAAAATGCCAAGGAAAACTGGTATGGCAGACCCTGAAAGTGGCATTGATTTTTTTTTTTTTTTTTTTGAGAATGGGTTTCACTCCATAGCCTAGATTTGCCTGGGTGACCTTGAACTCACAGCAATCCAGTCTCAGCCTTCCAAGGGCTGGGATTAAAGGTGTGACCCACTACACTGGGCTTTGTTTTCTTGGCTTTGCACTGAATTATGAATTAAGTCAAATTTCAATAGGTACATCCTTCTACCCCCAGACTTCTCAGAAGGACTGAAAGTCCACATCTTTATGTGCTGTAAATTTTATACACTCCTTACAAGCCCATTCACAAAGGTCCCCAAGACCCATTTTCAGGAGCTAGTCTCATCCAGGAATGAGAAGCAGCTACTGGTAGTATAGAGGACCGACCCATCTTGAGACCTCAGTCCTCCTGGATGCGAACTGGGGGGAAATGTCTTGAATCATTGAAGTTTTGTTTGTTTTGTTTTTATACATGTCTGAATAAAAAAATGCCAGTTTTTTCAGCTTTCTGTCTGCTAAATGAAAAATGTAAGAGAATACTACTTTTCTCTATCCCTCAGCAATGGACAGCTATTTCTCCTGACATCCTCTACCTTTTGCCAGCTTGTATTCCTTTAAAATACAAGTAGACGGGCTGGAGAGATGGTTTAGTGGTTAAGGCACTTGCCTGCAAAACCTGCAAACTTTGATTCCCCAATACCCATGTGGAACCAGATGCACAAACTGGAGCATGCTTCTGGAGTCCCTTTGCAGCTGCAGGAGGCCCTGGTGCACACATTCTGTCTTCTACCTCTCTCTGCTTGCAAATAAAAAAAATATTTAAAAAAACATGTATAGGGGCTGGAGAGATGGCTCAGCGGTTAAAACACTTGCCTCCAGTGCCTAAGGCCCTGGGTTCAATTCCCCAGTACCCACATAAGCCAGAACCACAAGGTGGTGGCCCTGGTCTCTCTCTCTCTCTCTGTCTCTCTCTCTCTCCCTCTGCTTGAAAATGAAAATAAATAAAATTTTAAAAAAAGCAACTGGTGAACTGGGTCCCAAAATATTTAAAAAAAAGTATAGATGAGCTAGAGAGATGGCATAGCAGTTAAGGCTTTTGGCCACAAAGCAGAAGGACCTGAGTTCAATTCCACAGTGCCCATGTAAAGCCAGATGCACAAGGTGGCCCGTGTCCAGAGTTCCTTTTTTTTTTGGTTTTTCGAGGTAGGGTCTCCCTCTAGCCCAGGCTGACCTGGAATTCACTATGTAGTCTCAGGCTGGCCTTGAACTCACGACAATCCTCCTACCTCTGCCTTCCGAGTGCTGGGTGGGATTAAAGGCGTGGGCCACCACGCCCAGAGTTCCTTTGCAGTGGTTGGAGTGCCCATTCTCTGTGTCTGCCTCTTTCTCTCTCAAAAAAATATTAAAATTTTTAAAAATAACCTTTTTTTTTCTTTTTTATATTTTATGAGAGAGAGAGAGAGAGAGAGAGAGAGAGAGAGAGAGAGAGAGAGAGAGAGAGAGAGAGAGAGAGAGAGAGGCAAGAGAATATGGGCGCATGGGCGCACCAGGGCCTCCAAGCCACTGCAAATGAACTCCGGACACATGCGCCCTCTTGTGCATCTTGTGGCTGTATATGGGCACTGGGGAACCGAACTCTAGTCCTTCTGCATTGCAGGCAAACGCCATAGCCGCTACGCCATCTCTTCAGCCCTTAAATTTTTTTTTGAGAGAGTGTGAGAAAGAGAATGGGCGTGCCAGGGCCTCCAGCCACTGTAAATGAACTCCAGATGCATATTGCTATTTTGTGCATCTTGCTTTATGTGGGTACTGGGGAATTGAACCTGGGCAGACAAGCTTTGTAAACAAGTGCCTTGAACCGATAAGCCATCTCCCCAGTCCCCCTTCCCCACTCCAGGTAGGGTCTCACTCTAGCCAAGGCTGACCTGGCACTTACTCTGTAGTCCCAAGCTTGCCTTGAACTCACAACAATCCTACCTCTGCCTCCCAAGTGCTGAGATTAAAGGCGTGCTCCCCCATGTCCAGCCCTCTTTAAAATTATATATATATATATATATATATATAATTATTTTTTTTTTTTTGTTTTTCGAGGTAGGGTCTCGCTCTAGCCCAGGCTGACCTGGAATTCACTATGTAGTCTCAGGGTGGCCTTGAACTCATGGCGATCCTCCTACCTCTGCCTCCCAAGTGCTGGGATTAAAGGCGTGCGCCGCCATGCCCGGCTTTTAATATTTTTATTTTTAAGGAGAAGATAGAGAATGGGTGTGCCTGGGGCCTCCATTGGCTGCAAATGAACTCCAAATGCATGCACCATTTTGTGCATCTGGCTTTATGTGGGTACTGGGGAGTTTAACGCGGGTCATTAGGCTTTGCAGACAAGCGCATTAACTGCTGAGACATTTTTCCACACACCCCCATTTTAAAAATCATTTTATATTTGAGAGAGAGAGAGAATGGGCACACCAGGACCTCCTGCTGTGTTAAACCAAACTCCATATTCATGCAGCACTTTGTTCATCTGGCTTTAAGTGGGTCCTGGGGAATCGGTGGGGGGGGGGCAGCGGCTTTGCCATGAAGTGCCTTTAACTCCTGAGCCATCTTTCCAGCCCCAAGACTTTTTGCTATTTACCAGGAATTGCTACAAAGTAACAACTGTAAATAAGGAAAAACATGTGCTTGAGGAAGAGAGAGAAAAAGCCTTACACAGGAGCTTTCTCCTAGACAGGTGGAATATTGAGACTAATGATTCAGAACTCATTCTCTTAATATTTATAGAGACAGACAGAGGATGGGCCCACCGGGGCCTCCAGCCACTGCCAACGAACTCCGGATGCATGCCCCGCTTTGTGCATCTGTTTTCCCGTGGGTGCTGGTCCTTGGGTTTCGAGGGAAAGCGCCTCTGGCCGCTGGACCACCTCGAGTGGACGCCTCTCCTTTCAACGCCCATCGGAAGGCTGGCCTTGGTGAATGGATGACGCCCCGGACTCGGGGTGTCCAGGCGGTCCTCGCTCTCGGCACCCCGCACTCTGCCCTTCCGCGTTCTCCGGCCTCGCGCTCGCTGGACCCGCCCGGCCGGTCCCGCCAGCCGGTCGGGGACTCCGGGGTGCCGCCCAGCCTCCCCGCTCCTCCCGGCCCCGCGGCTCCCGGACCTGCGTAGCTCCGCCCCTCCTCCTTCCTCTATTACGACTCGCCCAGCGCTCAGGTGGAAGCGGTATTTCCCGGAGAGACCACGCTTTCCCTCAAGCTCCCCAACGGCTCCGCCTTCCCGCCGGAGCTGACCCTTCCCAGCGTGCCCGGCGATTCCGGCGTGCTAGGACCTGGGAGGGCGAGGCCCCGGGGCCTGGCCGAGGGGCCCGAGGAGCACGCCGGTAGTTGTAGTTCCCCAGCCCGCGTGCGCGGCTGAAGGCTGGAGCCGGCTGGACTCGTGGTCCCAGCGTGCCTTGCGCCTCAGCCCGCGCTCGCAGCTTCTCGTTCTCGCCGCCCGCCCTCCCGCTCCCTTGCTGGCTCGCGCGTTCCTCGCGGTTCGAGGAGACTCGCCACAGCTTGTGGCTGGGAAGGGAGAGGCGGCGGCCCGGCGGAGAGAAGCTACAGTAGTGGTGATAGGAAGATGTCGGGCGAGGATGAGCAACAAGAGCAAACTATCGCCGAGGACCTGGTCGTGACCAAGTATAAGATGGGGGGCGACATCGCCAACCGTGAGTGCGGCCTCAGGGGTCTTGGATAGAGGCTGGCCGGGAGAGCCTTGGGCTGCCTCCGGAGGGCTGGAGCAGCGGGGTCTGGAGTGAGCGCCCCGGCTCGCGTGCTGGCCTCCGGCCGGGGACCATGTGGGGAGACCCGGTGTCGCCCCGGGACTGAGCAGCTGGGCCTGAGCCGGCGACCCGAGGAGGAGCAGAGACAGGGCTCCGGGACGGGCTCCGACCCTGGGCGGCTGGAAGGGCGAGGTGCGCCCCTGCTCCTGGCCGCCCCGGGAAGGAAGCGCCCACTCTGCCTAGTTGCTTGCGGTCCGGAGCGGAGCCGGCACGTGTTGCCAGGTTCCCGTGCGGTCGGTCGATCGTTGGCTCCCCTAAAACCAGCTTCCCACCACGTGCTTCGCTAGCGTCTTGGCTTCAGCTCTCACCCTGGTGGGGCCCTCTTCTCACGGGTCTAGCTCCAGGGACCCCCGGGCTGCACAACTCTTGGAGATAGCTTGCTCTTCTGACTCGTGGCCACTAGCGCCCAGTCCTTAAGGATGGCCTTGAATTAGCCTTCCTCTCTGATTGTTCCCAGGCTCCTGACCAGGCAAGCCCGTGATCAGTGCCGGAAAGCGTTGGGGGGACTTGACCTATTGTCATGGTTGTCACAGGCCATTTCAGGCAGATGTCTCACTTTCTATTTTCTCTTGCCAATTCACCTTTCCATTTTTAAAAAAATACTTTATTCACTTTTCAAGCAGAGATACAGAGAGAGAGCACCAGGGTCACCACCTGTGGGTCTGGCTTATGTGGGTCCTGGGGAATTGAACCCAGGGCCTTAGGCCCTGGAGGCTAGTGCCTTAACTGCTGAGCCATCTCTGTAGCCCACCTTTCCATTTTTAAAACCCACTTGGGAAGACAGAAGCTGTTTCTCTTGGAGCTTTAAACTTATTTTGATCCTAAGGCTAGTTGGGAGAAGATATTTAGGGTGCCTTTGGTTAAAACCCTGAGTTTTTCTGCAGTAGAGTCAATAAAACAAACCTCAAAAACCAAGCCTAAAGCCGGGCATGGTGGCGCACGCCTTTAATTCCAGCACTCAGGAAACAGAGGTAGGAGGATTGCCTTGAGTTTAAGGCCACCCTGAGACTACATAGTGAATTCCAGGTCAGCCTGGACTACAGTGAGACCCTACCTCAAAAAACAAAAAAAGAAAGAAAAAACAAGCCTGGAATTCAGAATGGATTATCAAGAGGGTATGAACAGAAAAATGTTTTTATAAGTGGACATTTAATGAGTACCCCCATTTTGGGGGCTCTTTTAGTATTCGATACTAGTAGTTTGAACAGACAAAAAAATCCACACACACACCCTGTCTTGCACTTTACAACTTGACACTTGTGACCTCAGATACCAACTTGAAAATTGGGGTCACATATTCCTTGAGATCTGAAAGTAAACCATGAGTCCCCTGAATCCCAGAGATATTAGGATGAATTCCTCTTGGCTCATAGACTTGTTTGTGAGGAAATAAGCTTACATAAATTGAGATTACTAACCTAATTAGGATGTCTGGGAAGGAAAGAAGGTAACATTTAACAATGCATCAACTTCGAGTCAGCAATTCAGTGTCTCCCTTCCCATTGTCCCTGACGCCTATAAATTTCTTCTGTTTTGCATGTGCATGGAGTACCATGGGGAGAGTCCCCCAATATTCATTATTTGATCTTACCATACTATCTTTGAAAAGTCCAAGCCCTTGTCTAAGGAGACAGTGTATATACCTAGTTGTCATACCAGGTAAGATAGAGAAGTGAGTGGTTAGACATGGGTAGACAGATTCCAAGAGGCAGAACTTGTTTCTTTCAGCCTTAGGACAGTTGCACTAGGGAGCATTAGAAACTGAATCCAACTTGTAGGTGTCACTTGAGTGGTAACTAAACAATAAATCCACGCAGGGCTGATCTCATTTGGGTGGTAACTACATAATAAGTACATGCAGGGCTGATCTGGTGGATTCTGTTCACAGGGGTACTTCGATCTTTGGTGGAAGCATCCAGCTCAGGTGTGTCGGTACTGAGTCTGTGTGAGAAAGGGGATGCCATGATTATGGAAGAAACAGGGAAAATCTTCAAGAAAGAAAAGGAAATGAAGAAAGGTAAAAAAAAAAAATCCATTCTTAATTTTCCCAATTTGACCCCTATTCAATCCTGATTTTGTTTTTATTATAATGATGTAACTCCCATCAAATCTGAAATATTGGAATACATGGAATGGCAAGTTGGGTGGATACAATTTCCTACCCTCAGAGAGTTTAAGCATATCTCTGAAATAAAAAAAAAAAGTCCTTCCATACTTTTCTAAAGGGCAACAGGGCTTCCTAGAGAGCAAGGTAGTAAGGCTCATGATTCTTTTTACAGGTATTGCCTTTCCTACCAGCATTTCGGTAAATAACTGTGTATGTCACTTCTCCCCTTTGAAGAGTGACCAGGACTATATTCTCAAGGAAGGTGACTTGGTAAAAATGTAAGGTTAAACCATTCTAGAGCATTTGTCTTTTTCCTAAGCATTTATGACATAGTGTCAATTTCTGACTCAGTACTATGTTCTTGCTTTTCAGTGATCTTGGGGTCCATGTGGATGGCTTCATTGCTAATGTGGCTCACACTTTTGTGGTTGGTGTAGCTCAGGTAGGTGTGTGCTTTTGAACTCTGAATTCTTGGTAAGGGGATGCATTGTGGTTTGTCTCTTAGCCCCAGCCTATTGCATCACAGGAGTGTGTTCCCCCTTCACGGTCACTGACTGACCTTGCATTTGGGCACTTTTTTTTTTTTTTTTTTTTTTTTTTTTTTTTTTTTTTGGTTTTTCGAGGTAGGGTCTCACTCTAGTCCAGGCTGACCTGGAATTCACTATGTAGTCTCAGGGTGGCCTCGAACTCACGGCAATCCTCCTACCTCTGCCTCCCGAATGCTGGGATTAAAGGCGTGCACCACCATGCACGGCCTTGGGCACAATATTAAACAGTTGAGTTATCGAGATACTGATTTCTTATATTTCCTTATCTACAGGGTACCCAAGTAACGGGTCGGAAAGCAGATGTTATTAAGGCAGCTCACCTTTGTGCTGAAGCTGCCTTACGCCTGGTCAAACCCGGAAACCAGGTGAGGTGTTTTTTTTTTTTTTTCTCTTCCCCAATTCTAAAGCTTGACAAAACTAAAGATGAGTTAGGCTGCTCTGTACAAAATTGGTAATATCCCCAATAGTTCAATAGGCATTTTAGGATTGTCTACATTCTTAGGATGGGATTTGTTTTTGTGGGGGAGGGGTTGTTTTTGTTTTTTTGGTTGGTTTTTCAAGGTAGGGTTTCATTCTAGCCCAGGCTGACCTGGAACTCACTCTAGTCCCAGGCTGTCCTCAAACTCACAATGATCCTTCTTCCTCTGTTTCCCAGGTGCTTGGATTAAATAAAGGTGCTGACATGTTGGGATTTTTATAGAGAGGCAGGGACTAAAGAGCAATTTACTGTGGGTACCTATCATAGTTCCATGGAAGGTGTGGTGATAATATGGCCCCTTTTATAGCCTATAAAGATCTTTCCTTTTTGGGGTTTGCATCTTTAAAATAATTTGAGGTATGTAGCTAACAAACAAAAAATTTTTATTTAATTTGAGTTTATAAAAGTTTCAATGCCGGGCATGGTGGCGTACGCCTTTGATCCCAGCACTAGGGAGGCAGAAGTAGGAGGATTGCCATGAGTTCAAGGCCACCCTGAGACTTCATAGTGAATTCCAGGTCAGCCTGGACTACAGTGAGACCCTACCTCGAAAAACCAAAAAAAAAAAAAAAGTTTCAAAAGGTAGGAAAGAGACAGTCATATCAGTAAATTCATGCCAAAGAAAGGCCAAATTTTGTTCTTGACTTTGCAAAAACTGTTAGGAAGCCCAGAGCTAGTAAGAATTCTTAGAAACACAATTAAGCATATTAGGTTGTCATTGGATACATTTCTCTAAAGCTGAAACAGGTCCTCTCAGTACTTAAAGCATTCTCTTTGAAGGAGAGGTTCACTCTGTAGCCCAGGCTGGCCTTGAATTTGTGGCGATCCTCCTACCTCAGCCTCCTGAGTGCTGGGATTAGAGGTGTGCCCCACCATGCCCCATTTCCTCCTACTCCCTTTTCTGTTTGCTTTTGTTCCTCACTTTGACTAGCTCAGGCTGACCTAGAACTCTGTAGTCCCAGGCTGGCCTTGAACTCACGGTGATCCTCCTGCTTCTTCCTCCCCAGTGCTGGGATTAAAGATGTGTACTATCATACCTGGCTTTATTTTATTTTTCATCGTCATGATGACTTCTGCCATAGTTTTCTTATAATGATACCTAACTTCAGAGTTGTGCCTTTTGAATGGTTCCTGGTATGTAGTAAGCACCTGAGTTGGCTATTATCTTACACATTGTCATTTATTTTATTTTATTTTTTTCATATTGCACTAAATCCCAAGACAAAGGACACTGGACATTAAGAAAGAGGTCCACCCCAGTCAGTGGGATCTGGTGCAGTTACTTTTCTTCCTGTGTGTTCTCTACTAGCATTATTGCAAAAACCAAGATAGGATCCTAGTTTCTGTAATTTTAGCATAGTGCTTATACAAGAAGGTCACATTGTTATTTTATTAGTTATGTGTTGTATAATGACTACTTTAATGATAGCTGTCTGACCAGTTGGGATCCATGCACTTTTTGAGAACAGTCTTAGGTAACCCTCACTGGCCTTGAAAACTAGCAGAGAGGCTGGCTTCAAACTTCTGATCTTCCTGTCTCCACACTCCACTGGTATCCCACATCTGATTAAAAGTAATCCCAGGGGTCTAGAGAGATGGTTTAGAGGTTAAAGCATTTGCCTGCAAGCCAGAAGGACCTGAGTTCAATTTCTCAGTGCTCATGTAAAGCCAGATGCACAAGATGGCACATGCATCCGGAGTTTGTTTGCAGTGGCTGGAGGCCCTGGTGTACCCATTCTCTCTCAAATAAAATATTTTTTTTAAAAGTAATCTTGGGGGCTGGAGAGATGGCTCAGTGGTTAAAAACATTTGCTTGCAAAGCCTGATGACCTGGGTTTGATTCCTTATACCCATGTAAAGCCAGATGCACAAAATGGTGCATGTGTCTTAGAGTTTGTAGAGGCAGGAAGCCTTGGTGTGCCCATTTTATTCTTCTCCCCTCCATTACTCCATTACTTTTATTTTTGTATTTATTTATTTTTGGTTTTTCGAGGTAGGGTCTCACCCTAGCCCAGGCTGACCTGGAATTCACTATGTAGTCTTAGGGTGGCCTTGAACTCATGGTGATTCTCCTACCTGTGCCACCATGCCCAACTTTCCATTACTTTTTTTTTAGCAAAGTAATCTTGAGCCTAGGACTACAGAATGCCAGGTTAGCCTGGGCTATAAAAAAGGTAATCTTGAGCTCAAATTGCCTCATTGTTAAATAAAATTATGCCTTATTCTCACTGATGTGTAATGACAAATCATGTAACATGCTTTACATAGTAGATGGCACATAAATGTGTCATTGCATACTAGCTGTGGTTACTTTTGTGTAGGGGATAGACGAAATTAGATGAAGAACAGAACATATTGAGTTGTGAGTAGTTTTGTTTTTGTTTTTCTTTAAAGGAAAAGTAGAGCTAGGCATGGTGGTGCATGCCTTTAATCTCAGCACTAGGGAGGCAGAGATAGGAGGATTGATGTGAGTTTTGAGGCCAACCTGAAACTAGAGTGATTTCTAGGTCACACTGGGCTAGAACAAGACCCTACCTCAAGCCCACCCCTCCCCCCAAAAAAAGTAGTTTGCTGTTCACTCTGGTCAGATAGAGAGCTAGGTATAAGGAATAAACACTGGACTTCATGTTAGAAAACCTGGCTTTGTGACAAAGTTCTTTCACTAAAAAAAGGTTCTTGTTTAGTTTGTGTCAAATTATTAAATTATTTGAGCCTCAGTTTCCTCCTCTTCTGGATTGGGGTATCTGTTCTGTTCTTTGTGAACTATTATCTAATTAGACCATCTTTACGAAACCGCTTTGTAAAATAATTAGGGTGTTTTAGGGTGATAATGTTATGAACACTAGTGAATGAGAATCATTGGCTCTTGATAGAGTATGTTTGAATTCTCAGGCTAAATCAGCTCTGCTGTGAGAATAAGAAGCTGAAGAGAGCTAATTTCACCTTTGATTTGATCTTGTACTTCTAGAACACACAAGTGACAGAAGCCTGGAACAAAGTCGCCCACTCATTTAACTGTACGCCAATAGAAGGTGAGATCTCAGAAAACTGGATTGCGAGTCTAAAACTAAGAAATTTAGTAGAATTAAGGGTTTTACTCCTTCAAAGATCAATCCTGGCTCTGGCTCAGCCTAAGCTTCTCAAAACCCTGTTTCCGTAGCCAGACACATTGTTGTAACATCAAACTTCTTATGCGGGTAGATTTGGAAGCCTTTTGAGATTCTGGATAGCTGGTACCATATGACTTATCTTGTCGACAGGTATGCTGTCACACCAATTGAAGCAGCATGTCATCGATGGAGAGAAAACCATTATCCAGAATCCTACAGACCAACAGAAGTAGGTGCCAACGCTGTACTTTATGGTCCACAGCCCACACAAATCACTGACCTTTTTCCCATACTTCCAGCTTAATCACCTTCTCTAAACTCCTGGATGCTACTTTTTTGTTGTTGTTGCTTTTTTTTAATAGTCTCAACTATGTAGGTCCAGGACTTGCAGCAGTCCTCCTAATTTTGCCTTCTGTGCTAGGATTACATATGTGAGAACCAGTCTGCTAATTATGCTTAATGTTTCCTTTCTCTTTGTTCCCTTTAGGAAGGACCATGAAAAGGCTGAGTTTGAGGTACATGAAGTGTATGCTGTGGATGTCCTCGTCAGCTCTGGAGAAGGCAAGGTGAGAATACCATAGTTAGACTGAGGGTGACTGAGGGTGTGTTCACCAGATCAAATGTGACCTGACTTAACTCTTTTTAGGCCAAGGATGCAGGACAGAGAACCACCATTTACAAACGAGACCCCTCTAAACAATATGGCCTGAAAATGAAAACTTCACGTGCCTTTTTCAGTGAGGTGGAAAGGCGTTTTGATGCCATGCCGTTTACTTTAAGGTACTACACCTAGCAAGAACAGGACCTGGAACCACGGACTCCCCTTGTGTGCCTTCCCTTGATCCTCCCTCCCCCCTTCCCTCCTGCCCAGACTTGTAGTTTTGGGAGACTTGTAGTTTTACATAAGGGCACGCCCTCTCTCTCCCTATCTCCTCCTCATTTAAGGTAATGTAAAGAGCAATCCTAAGCAAAATTCATGCTTTTGAGGGTAGAAGCAATTTCAAAACATAAGCAGGAGCCAGTGCATTCCAGAGGCTGAGGCAGGAAGGTGGCGTTTAAGCTAGACTGGGCTATATTTAGCAGTATCCTAACTAAAAAAGAAAAAAGGTACCACTTGATGGGGAATTAAGGATACCTGTGAGAGTACTGTCTTCCTCTTTCCAGAGCATTTGAAGATGAGAAGAAGGCTAGGATGGGTGTGGTGGAGTGTGCCAAACATGAGTTGCTACAACCATTTAATGTTCTCTATGAGAAGGAGGGTGAGTTCTAATAAGTGCTTCACTTTAGAGCCCCTGAGCATATTGCTGCCCCTCTCCCTTTACCTCAGAAAATATTTAATTCAAATACAACTTGAATTTTCCCATAGGTGAATTTGTTGCCCAGTTTAAATTTACAGTTCTACTCATGCCCAATGGCCCCATGCGGATAACCAGTGGCCCTTTTGAGCCTGACCTCTACAAGTCTGAGATGGAGGTCCAGGACGCAGAACTAAAGGTTAGTGTGGTGCACAAAGTAGTGACTGTGTGGCACTTGATGAAAGTCCTGAAGGCTACAATGCTGAGAATAACACTTTGTGTTCCTTTCGCATTCTCCCAACATTTGTTGCCTTCTTCCTCTTGTTTTCCAGGCCCTTCTCCAGAGTTCTGCAAGTCGGAAAACTCAGAAAAAGAAGAAAAAGAAGGTGTGTTGTGATTACCCTCTTCTGGCAGGGAACCTTCCCACTCTGTTCATCTTTGTGGTGGGGTATGATCTCACCTCTTAGCTCTGACCCAGAGAATCAAGCTATGGTTTTGATTAATCTCTCTCTCTTTTTTTTTTATTATTAATCTCTTACTCTTTTTTTTTTTTTTATTCATTTTCAAGCAGAGAGAGAAAGAGAGAGAGAGCACCACCACTTTGTGGGTCTGACATATGTGGGTACTGGGGAATTGAACCTGGGGCCTTAGGCACCAGAGGCAAGTGCCTTAACCACTGAGCCATTTCTCCAGCCCCAATCTTTTTTTTTTTTTTTTGTTTTGTTTTGTTTTGTTTTTTGTTTTTTTGAGGTAGGGTCTCACTCTAGCCCAGGCTGACCTGGAATTCACTATGTAGTCTCAGGGTGGCCTTGAACTCATGGCGATCCTCCTACCTCTGCCTCCCAAGTGCTGGGATTAAAGGCATGCGCCACCACGCCCGGCTAATCTTTTGTTTTTTTGAGGTATGGTTTCAGTCTAGTCCAGGGTGGCCTCTAACTCATGGTGATCCTCCTATCTCTGCCTCTGAAGTGCTGGAATTAAAGACATGTACCACCATGCCCCGCTTCTTTGTTTGTTTGTAGAGTCTCACTGTAGCCCAGGCTGACCTGGAATTTACTCTGGAATTTAGTTCCAGGCTGGTCTTGAACTCACAGTGATCCTCCTACCTCTGCCTTCAGAGTACTGGAATTAAAGGCATGTGCCACCATGCCCCTTCCTGAGTACTGGGATTAAAGAGGTATGCCATCATGCCCAGCCTTAATTAATCTTTTTACTAACCTTTCTCTCCTTGAAATGTAGGCCTCCAAGACTGCCGAGAATGCCACCAGTGGGGAGACATTAGAAGAGAATGAAGCCGGGGACTGAGGTGGGTCCCGACTCCCCGGCTTGCCATTCCTGCCTCATCCCCTTCCCACCACACCCCAGGCTCTGTGAAGTGCAGTTCGTCTTCTCCACCCAAGACCACCAGCAGAGCGGGGTCTCCCTGCCCTCATCCCAGTCTCCCAAACCACCCTCTTCCAACAAAAACCAGCTCCAACTGACTCTGGTCTTGGGAGGCCAGGCTTCCCTGCCACTGAAGACTACTTTAGAAAAAAAGAAATTGAATAATAAAATCAGGAGTCAAAATCCATCGTCGTCAAGCCCCTCTTTCTAGCCTTTTCTACTACTCTGCTCGGTCAGCTTGTGGCCCTCCAACAGAACAGGGAGGAGGCTACAGTAGCCGCCACCACTAAAACCTCAGCTGAAGTTTTTATACCAGTCTGGTGTCAGCATTTTCTCATCCTTCTGGGGGATTTTTTTTTCTGTTCCCCACTGTTCCCAAGTATTTACTCTGCCCTCAAATAAGAACTGATCTTCAGATTATTTTTATTCACTTGTGGCAGATTCCTCGTGTGATCTAGTTAGCCCCTTCTAGGATCTGAAGTCTCCCATTTATGAAGATATTCTCATCTACCATATGGATCCTCATTTATAAAGCTTTTTAGTAATTTTTGTTCCACAGGATCCTTCCCTATTTTCACAAAGTTGTAATGAAGGAACCCATCTCAACTGTCTCCCTGGAATCAGTGGGGTTTTCCTTCACTCCATCTTCCAAGAACCTAAACTTGAAATTCCACTGTGGTTTTGTTCCTTGTTTGAAATATTGACCTCCCTCCCTTGAAAGAAATCCAGGAACCAGAGGAGTAGACTGACTAAAGACAACTGGCTTTCTGAAGCTGTGGACTTGGATGGATTGCTGGGGGTGGGGATGGGTATAGAAAGGTGACAAATTTCAGTACCTCCGGCATGCTGTCCCAGGAACCAGGGCTCCCACTAACTTATGGGGTTTTTAAATGACATGCCATTAAAATTGGATTTGCTCATAATGATGTGCCTTGTTTTCTTGTTGTGGTTTTTTTTTTTTTTTTTTTTTTCCCTTTTTTTGGTGGTGCTGAGGATCACTGTGCAGCCGTTGTCTATTGCTCTTAGATGGGGAGTGTCACTCAAGGGACATGATGTAAAAGCAACAGCAGGTAGCAGATGTGTTACTGTGGTATGTTTCTGAGCTCTTAGGGGTGAAAGTGGGGCTTTGTACTCAACACTAGTTTTCAGGGTCAGACTGATGGCTTGGGATGATTTGTTAATATTTTACTGTGGTGCCACATGCCTTTAATCCAGCACTCAGGAGTCAGAGTTAGGAAGTGAGTTTGAGGTCACTCTGAGACTGCAAAAGTGAGTTCCAAGTCAGCCTGGGCCAGAGTGAGACCCTACCTTAGGGAAGAAGGAAAAGTCTTGCCGAGCGTGGTGGTGCACTTCTTTAATCCCAGCACTCAGGAGGCAGAGGTAGGAGGATTGCCGTGAGTTCAAGGCCACCCTGAGACTGCATAGTGAATTCCAGGTCAGCCTGGACTAGATTGAGACCCTACCTCGAAAAACCAAAAAGTAAAAATAAAAGTCTTACTATATAAGAGACATTGCTGTTCAGAGGATACTTTGTGCAAGCTGGAGACTATGATAGATTAGATTATACTTTTTTTTTTCCTGAGAGTACAGGCTCATCTGTCCCTAAATTGGTGGCAATCCAATTCTACCTCAGTCTCTTAGGGTACTAGGAATCTGTGTGTGCTGCCTCACCCACCTGTTTGTGGGGATGCTTGATAATGAATGCAGTCTATATCCATATGGAGGAAAATACCTGTGAAATCTAAACCAATTTTGTTGCAAACCTAAAACTGCCCTAAAAAGTAGTTAAAGCAGGGTGTGGTAGATCATACCTATAATCTTAGTGCTCCATATGCTAAGGTAGGATCACAGAGCTAAAGGCCAAACTGGTGTCACACAGTTCCAGATCAGCCTCAGCTAGAGTGAGACCCTACCTTGTGAAAAAAAATTTAAGCAGAGTTTAGTTAACTCTTCAATCCCAGCACTTTGGAAAGCAGAGGTAGAACAGCCTCCCTCTTGCTGGAATTAAAGGCTTGCTGAATTCCTAGGTTGGATCTCCAGTACTGTATGCATGGCCTACTGGTACACATCTCTAATCCTGACACTTGATACGTGTTAATTAAGATTCAGGCCAAGCCTCCTGTGGTGGTGCATGCCTTTAATCCCAGCACTCTGGAGGGCAGTGGTAGGATCACTACAGAGTGAATTCCAGGCCAGCCTGAGACTACAGAGTGAATTACAGGCCAGCCTGGACTACATTGAAACCCTGCCTCAAAACAACAAAAAAAAGCCGGGTGTGGTGGCGCACATCTTTAATCCCAGCACTTGGGAGGCAGAGGTAGGAGGATTGCTGTGAGTTCAAGGCCACCCTGAGACTACATAGTAAATTCCAGGTCAGCCTAGACTAAAGCGAGACCCTACCTCGGAAAAAAAAAAACCATAACTTTCAGGCTCTGTGGTTAAAGGCACTTGCTTGTAAATCCTGACATCCAGGGTTCAATTCCCAGTACTCAAAGCCAGCTGCATAATGTGGCACATTCATATCTGAAGTTTTGTGGCAGGAAGCGCTGGTGTGCCCATGCTTTCATAAATAAATTAAAGAAAAAAAGATTCAAACCAGAGCCTGGCATGGTGGGACACACCTTTAATCCCAGCACTTCGGAGGTAAGAGGATCACTGAGTTCTGGGCCATTATGTGATTACATAGTGAATTCCAGGTCAGCCCGAGCTAGAGGGAGGCCCTACCTCGAAAAATCAAAAATAAATAAATAATGAAATTGTTAATAAAAGGAAACCTCTAAAAAATGGATTATGACAACAATCTTTACAGTATTTTTCCTGGAATTCACTATGTAGTCTCAGGCTGTCCTTGAACTCATGATGATCCTCCTACCTCTGATCTCCAGAGTGCTGGGATTAAAGGCTTTTTGAGTAGTTTTTGTGGCCACAAAGCTCTAGTGACTCTGTGTCAAGGAATGTGAACAAAGAAAATGTAGCTGGCTATTGAGGTTCAGGAAGGGTTGGTAAATCTGCACTTGAGTGTGACCCGGAGTTCACAGCCATCCTCAGCTACGGGAGTTTGACGCCAGCCTGGAGTACATAAAACCCTCCCTTCAAACCGGACGCGTTGGCGCACACCTTTGATCCCAGTACTGGGGAGGCACAGGTGAGTTCGAGGCCACCCTGAGATTGAATAGTGAGTTCCAAGTCAGCCTGGGCGAGACACTACCTCGAAGTACAAAGAAATTCAGAAATAGAATATTTCTGCAGCAATTTATCTTAGAAAAAAAGGCAAACCAGTGAAAGAGCGTGGGAATTTTTGCTCTGCTAACACGTATTCATAATAAAATGGAGGAATTTACTAAGAAACTACAACTCCCAAGAGGCAACGGGGAGGAAGACGGAAGTCACTTTTCCCGTGTACATTTTCATATTGGAAATACGCGTTCATCCTGCACGTAATACAAGGTCCTCATGATAAAACTGAAGAGGGGGGCTGGTAATTCAAAAACTCTCCGTGTTTCCTAAGAAAACCCACGACATCCGCTCAAGGAGGGCCGCTAGCGTCGTTACTACTCGACCAGGGAAGCTCCGCCCCTTAATGGGAAAGGCGGGGTATCGGAAGTGACGACACGAAACGCTCCTTTAAATAGCAGTAGGCGGCAGGCCGTTCCCTCTCGGCCTTAGCGTCATCTTCTGAGGTGAGTGCGGCCGGCCGGTGGGCGGCCGGGCTCCGTGCGCCATCCGTCAGCATCCGAGCCCGCGCACGTTCTCCTCGCACCGCAGCCCGCTGACCGCCACCCTTTCTCTCCCCCTGCAGAACCCTCCGCCATGAGAGCCAAGGTGAGCGGTTGGCGCGGCGCGGGAGACCCGGCAGGGAAGTCCGCCATGGCTGTCGGGGTTCGAGGGTGGGGGGGTGGGCACAGGCCGTCGGCGCCCTCCGTCACTCCGCCTCTAAGTTCGCTGCTAACCCCCGTTTTCTGTTCTCGGTGACATCGGCTGGTAGTGGAGGAAGAAGCGCATGCGCAGGTACGTGATGGCGGGGGTGACTGAAGGTTTCGGAGGGAGGGTCTCGCTCGAGCCTAGGCTGGTCTCGAGCTCGCGGCGGGCAGGTGTGCATCCTTCCTCTGCCTTGCAGGCTGAAGCGCAAGAGGAGGAAGATGAGGCAGAGGTCCAAGTAGGCCGGCTCGCGCTCCGCGGAGGCCGCGGGAAGAAGCTTCCGGAACCGCCCGCCATGTGACCGAGGCCGCGCCGCCGACTCCGAAGCGGCCCGTGTGGACCTGCCCCGCGCCGCCGCCATTCCGGACTGTCCCGTTGTGTGTGGCCGAGTGTAGCGCTGTACAATAAACCCTCAGAACGCAGCCATGTTGTGTGTGGTGTTTGTTCCGCCCCGTGGGTGGGGATTCGTGGGTGACAAACGGCCGCGCCGAGCGTGCGGGCCGGAGGTGCGTCGAGCGTTTGCCTGGTTGCCATGGTGACGCGCGGAGCTCGCCGGGAAGGCCCCGCCCCCGGGCGCCTCGCGAGCGCGTCTGGAGTGGTTCCGGGCCGGCGGCCAGAGCATCGCCTCTTCCGCAGGAAGCGGAAGAGCGGGTGGGTGGGCGGTCCTTGTCGAAGCTAGAGGACCGGCAGGCGGCAGCAGCAGCTACGGCGGCGGAGGCAGGTGAGGGAGGGACGCTGAGGTGGAGGCCGCCCGCCCGAGGGGAGGAGCCGAGCGGCCACGCGGGCTCCCCGGAGCCCCTCTCTGAGCCCACTTCGCGAGCCCACGCCGGCCCCGTGACGTCACAGCCAGGGCATCCTCGGCCGGGGTCACCTGGCGTCCCCTTGAGCCGGGCACCTGCCTCCCTCCCCTTTGTCCACGCGGGGCGACCCGCCCCGCCCTCGCGGCACTTCCCGGGACCTTGAACCCTAGCTCTCAGCACCTCCGAATCCACTCGTGTTTATGATGACGGCCACCCCACGGCTCTGCCCTCATTCCTGTGCCCACCCGAGTCTCTGGTTTTTGTTTCTTGTTCAGAACCCAGCAGTGATGTGGAGGTGGAGACCCGCAGGAGTCCCGGACTTCACCTGAGCTTCCTCAGGTATCAACTTGGGGAGAGATGGGTGGGAGGGAGACCCAGGATTCTGCTCTTGTCCGTCAGGCATCGGTAGATGACATTTACTCTTCACCTAGTTGTTTCCCTTTTGGGATGAGTTTTCTCCCTTCCTCTTGACTCAAGGCCGTACTCCATCCGAGGGAGGAAGGAACATGCTCTAGCCTGCCAGATCGGCCAGTCAACCCTGGCCATCATGGGGCGATAGCTGTCACAGCCAGAGTGTCCTCATCCTTAGTCACCTCTTTTCACCACTTGCTGGGTTTTGTTTTTTTCTGAGGTAGGCTGACCTCACTGAGATCCTACCTCTGCCTCCCAGGTGCTAGGGTTAAAGGCGTTTGCCACCACTCCTGGCTCTTTTTGCCACTTTTTATATTCTGGTTTTATCTCAGATTTTCCTGTACCTCTGACCAGTCATCATTTTAGGGAGCTCTAAAGGCAAAATCAAGAAAATGTGATGTGGATGGGATCCGTCAAGGCCACGAAAATAGGAAAGTTGTCTTTTTTTTTTTTTTTTTTTGGTTTTTCGAGGTAGGGTCTCACTCTAGCCCAGGCTGACCTGGAATTCACTCTGTAGTCTCAGGGTGGCCTTGAACTCACGGCGATCCTCCTACCTCTGCCTCCCGAGTGCTGGGATTAAAGGCATGCGCCACCACGTCTGGCTTGAAAGTTGTCTTTTAACTTTTTTTTTAATTGAAAGGATATTTTTCCCCCCAAGGTAGAGTCTCGCTCTAGCCCAGGCTGACCTGGAATTCACTATGTATCTCCAGCTGGCCTGGAAGTCATAGCAGTCCTTCTACCTCTGCCTCACAAGTGCTTGGATTAAAGGCGTGTGCCACCACTCCTGGCTAAATTGAAAGTTTTAACAAATGTACATAATGTATTTTGATCAAAAAGTTATCCTTATGCCCAATGGGAAACAATACGAACTTTTCCCACTTGAACAGCAGGGGGAGCCTGCACACTACTTAGTAAAGGTTTGGGAGATTAGACACGTGGTAGCAGGGACTCCTAGTCTTAGAGGGGGTGGAGAGAGGGGAGGGCTAGAATTAGGGCAGTCGACAGACATCCAGCACTCTCTTGGGAAACAGGAGACTTAAAAAGCTTTTATGGAGTCTATAAATAAAAGGGATCTTTATGGGATAGGGAGTGGTGTGGTTTGATGTTAGTGGGATCCTGTCATGCAGGAGCTGGGGGAGGGGAGGATGGGGAAAGAAAGGTCACTTGCTCCTATGAAATTAACTCCTTCCCATCTTGACCTTGCGACAATGGTTTGTCCTGAAGATCTGGAAGTAGAGATGTCAGTTTAGAGCTTCTTCTTTGAAGTAGAGGAGGGGCTAACTTCCCTGGGTTTGAACATGGTTATGGGCTAGGAGAAAATACTAGAACAGGTCCAAGGACTGTTCTCAAGCTGGTGTTCACGATGTTCACCCAGGATTTTTTAGTTCTAAATTACATACAGAGATCTCCGCTAAGGTTCCCGGGAAGAAGGGTTAAGGGAAGTTTCATTATCAATGAAGTTTAATTACAAAAGCTCGTAAAGCTAAGCATCCCATCTTGGAGCACTATTCCCAGTCTCCTCCCAACCTGCTCACAGTACCAACGCCATTTTTAAATTTTCTTCCCCAACTTTAAGAAAACCCAACACTCTTCTCTCCCTGCCCCCTCCTTGGCCAGTCCTCATTAGAAAGATGAAGTGCCTTCATCCCAATCCCTCCTCAACTAGCCAGGCAAGTGTGAATCACCCTGACCAAGACCAGGTGCACAGGGTCTAGGCGGGGCTTCTGGCAAGACAGCCAGGCCAGCCAGAACTGTCCCTCAGATCTCCACCTCTACTGCATAGTCAGGAAGAGCGGGATCTTTCTGGAGGATTCCTGTTGACACAGTTCTCTCTTTTAGCAGTCACCAAGAGTGGCAAGAAAAGGAAGAAAGCCCTGAGTTGGGGGGGACCAGGATGCCTGACCGGGACAGCTATGCCAACGGCACTGGGAGCAGCGGTGGAGGCCCCGGAGGCAGTGGCAATGAGGAGCCCAGTGGAGCAGGGGCAGGCAATGGGGGGGCCAGCTCAGATGCCATCTGTAGAGACTTCCTGAGGAATGTGTGCAAGCGAGGCAAACGCTGTCGATACCGCCACCCAGACATGAGCGAGGTGTCCAACTTGGGAGTGAGTAAAAATGAATTCATTTTCTGCCATGACTTCCAGAACAAAGAATGTAGCCGCCCAAACTGCCGTTTCATCCATGGCTCCAAGGAGGATGAGGACGGCTACAAGAAGACTGGAGAGCTTCCCCCTCGGCTGAGACAAAAAGTGGCAGCTGGCCTGGGCCTTTCACCCGCTGACCTACCAAATGGCAAGGAGGAGGTCCCTATCTGCCGTGACTTCCTCAAGGGTGACTGTCAGAGAGGAACCAAGTGCAAGTTCCGTCACCTGCAACGGGATTTTGAATTTGATGCTCGGGGTGGGGGGGCCACTGGATGTGGGGGCTCAACAGGCTCAGTTCCCCCAGGGCGACGGCATGATCTCTATGACATCTACGACCTTCCAGACAGGGGCTTGGAGGATCATGAACCAGGCCCCAAACGCCGGCGAGTTGGATGCTGCCCCCCTGATGGCTCCCACTTTGAGTCCTATGACTACAGCTTGGCTCCGCCTCGCGGGGTAGAGTGCAGACTGCTGGAGGAGGAGAATGCCATGCTCAGGAAACGTGTGGAGGAGCTAAAGAAACAGGTTAGCAACCTGCTGGCTACCAATGAAGTACTTCTGGAACAAAATGCCCAGTTCCGCAATCAGGCCAAGGTCATGACCCTGAGTTCCACCGCACCAGCGACTGAGCAAACTCTGGCCCCCACTGTGGGCACCGTCGCCACTTTTAACCATGGCATTGCCCAGACGCACACTACTCTCAGCAGCCAGGCACTGCAGCCTCGTCCTGTATCCCAGCAAGAACTTGTGGCCCCTGCTGGAGCGCCAGCTGCTCCTCCAACTAATGCTGCACCTCCTGCTGCTCCCCCACCCCCACCCCCACACTTGAACCCAGAGATCGCGCCACTGTCAGCTGCTCTGGCTCAAACCATCGCCCAGGGGATGGCCCCCCCACCCGTCTCCATGGCTCCGGTGGCTGTGTCTGTGGCTCCCGTGGCTCCCGTGGCTGTGTCGATGGCCCAGCCCTTGGCAGGAATCACAATGAGCCATACCACCACTCCCATGGTGACTTACCCCATTGCGTCCCAGAGCATGCGCATCACAGCCATGCCGCACTGAAGGGGCTCTTGGATATTTCCCTGGCACAGCCTCAGTTCCTCCCTTGCTAGCCCGTCCAGGCCCTGTCTGAAGGGCCTGCTCAAGAACTAGGACTAGAGACTAAGGGATTTGCTTTTAGGAGCATTTCCTGAGGCTGGGCTAGATTGGTGTGTTCATCCACCTCCTTTTTAAGAGGGTCATCTTGTCCTTCAGACCTCAAGTGGGCTTATGTAGGAGTTCAGACAAGCCAGTGGAGAGTAAGAACTAAGGGGTTATGCCCTCTTGTCCTCACGTGTGAACAGCATAGGTACCAGCACTGGTTTTAGAAGAAAAAATACCCCATCCAGAGGAAGAACCAGGAAAAACTGGGAAATGGGTGGTCAGCAGAGAAGGCCTGGTAGATGCCTTCAGATGATTTGGGGCCCAGTTGAATAATACAGGAATTGCTTCTGGGCCCCTGGGAAGTCTGGGACCATAGTACTCCAACCCAAAGACTGGAGAGCATTCACTTACCTAGTTGGCCTGTAAATCTGTAGGGCAGGGCCCACTTCTTTCCAAAGAAATAAAAGAAAATTATTTTTAAAAATGCAGGGAATGAAAATTGCTTAGGTACTCTGTGGAAGATGGGAGCATAAATTCAATCTCGTGCCAAAATAGGATAAAGACTCTACCTGCACATAGCTTAGATGAGTTGAGTGAATGCCATCAAAGAATAGAGACCAAAAATGACCAAGTGGGGCTTTGGGTAAGGTGCTTTGTGTGGGGTAAAGAGTTGGAGTCACTTAGTCTAGTTTAAAAATAGTCCCATCTGTTTCTGGTCTCTGTCTGCATGTTATTCCCAGGTTGCCTTAGCAGCCAGGGCTCCTAGGGTCATTTAGGGGGGCAGGCACTAAGGAGGGTTTATGTGCTTTGAAATGGTGATGGGTGTTACACAGTTGACAGATACTTCCCTTATTCAAGGGCAGGTGGTGGTATCTCTAAGTTGTTGATGGCAGTTTATGTCCCTTCACTCCAGCCTTTCTTCAAGGCCAATGCCTTAAGCCTTCAAGGAAAGGGTAAGGGTGATAGCACACACTTAGAATTCCAGCACTTGGGAGGTGGAGGCAGGAGAATCAGGAGTTCAAAGCTTTCATAGTCTATACAAAGCAAGTTCAAGGTTACCCTGAGCCACATGAGACACTGTCTCAGAAAAAAAAAATAGTGCTGGGAAAAAGGAGTTCTTCTGGGGACACAAACCTTAGGGATTAATCCCTTCCTTTTGTTTCTGTATAGAACCAGAGGTTTTAAATCCTTGGGGGTCATTAAGGCCAAGGGGCCCCAATAGCCAAAGTTTATGACTAATGGGGGAAATAGTGAACTTGGTATAGGAAGTACCAGTGCTTTGTTTGCCTCCCTCCTTGTATCTATAGTTATCCCTTGCTTCTCTTGTCTGGTTGATCACTCCTGGGGTTGGGGACTAGATCACAATCGGTCATTTAAAAAAGAAAGCCAGGTCAGATTGCACATGCCTGTGGTCCTAGCTATTTGAGAGGCTGAGGTGGGAGGATCACTTGAGCCCAGGACTTGGAGACCTGCCTGAGCAACATAGGGAGATCTCATTACAAAACCGGGATGGAGTACTAAAGACAAAAGCTGGATAAATATTGTTGTGGATTTAGAAACATCTTGATGAGCTTAATGTTCATTTTCAGCACAATTTTGGAGTATTAAAAGAGATGTTTCATGAACATTTAGAAAGGAATGTGATTACAGATACCAATATGAATTCTCATTCAGATCCTCAACTTCATTTCCTCCTTGCCAAGCAGCTCCAAAGTAGATGAATCTGGGCAACTGTAGATATAGTTGACCAAGTTGGGTTTAATGCTCGTTGTAGTGGGAAGGAGAGGGGACACCTTTGGGAATCAATATATCTCACTATGAAGGTGCTAGAAAACACTGAGAGGGAAGCTGGGCACAGTGGCACAAATCTGTAATCTGTAATCCAGGTATCTTCATCAAGAAGGAGGGCAGACCTTCAAAGCAACATCAAAGTGGAAATGGTGAAGGAGCAAAGGAGCACCGGTCACTCTTTAGCCTGCACTCACCTTATTCTGTCCTAAATTGTGAATTGGACCTCTCTTCATCACAACCACTTGAAGGTCTGATGCTGCTGTTTGTGTGACTGGCCCAACACCAGAACTCATTAGCTAACTAGGAGCACTGACTGAGACCTAAATACCCAGATGCCTGGCTGGCAGTGTCAGGCCAGGTCTAGATATCAGGAGCTGCCATCTTGCTCAGCTCAAGTCACTGCAAATAGGAAGAAATCACGGTACAGCTAATAGGGTTTGAGGAATCAAGCCTAACATTTATACCTAGTGAATGTTGTCTATTACATTCCCATTGGAGAAATTACTAGTCTCTAGCAATAAGTACCACTGCCATCTTTAAAAATAATTACTTGGCCGGGCATGGTGGCACACACCTTTAATCCCAGCACTCGGGAGGCAGAGGTAGGAGGATCACCATGAGTTCCAAGGCCACCCTGAGACTACAGAGTGAATTCCAGGTCATTCTGGGCTAGAGTGAGACCCTGCCTTGAAAAACCAAATATATATATATATATTTGCAAGTAGAGAGGATGTGAGAGAGAGTAAGTAGGGGTGTGTCAGCCTCTTGCCACTGCAAATGAACCCCAGATGCATGTGCTACTTTGAGCATCTGACTTTATGTGGGTACTGAGTAATAGAACCAGGGCTGTCAGTCTTGTTTTAACCTCTGAGCCATTTCCCCAGCCCAAGGCTATCTTTCATTTAAAAAGAAAAAAAAAACTTAGATGTAAAAAATAAAAGTTCATTTAGGAGCTACAGGTATAGTTAAGTGGTAGAGTGCTGCCATGAGGGAATGTCAACAGGCCTGAGTCTTGTTGAGGGTTTGTAGGAGTCACGGCTGCCCTGATATTGGCTGTCATAGTAGAAGGAAAGCATGACAGCAATACTACCTTAGCTTGAGCTTGTCTTAAGTACCTGTGAAGATCTACCTTAGCAGTAATTCACATGAGAACAACCTGGAACTTGCAGTTGGCTACAAAATAAAATTTTGGCTGGGTGTGGTGGCACATGCCTTTAATTCCAGCACTCGGAAGGCAGAGGTAGGAGGATCGCCGTGATTTCTAGGCCAGTCTGAGACTACATAGTGAATTCCAGGTCAATCTAGGCTAGTGTGAGACCCTCAAAAAAACAAAACAAAAAACTCCGTGGTTGCACCCTTGCCTAAATATGTTAAGGACCTGGATTCAATCTTAGTCCTCAACATGATCTCAAATATTTGAGACAGGGTGGAATGTATCACAGGTTAGCCTCAAAGTTGCTGTGTAGATGAGGGTGACTGAACTTTGGATCCTCCTGCCTCCATCTCTTAAGAGCAGGGATTACAGGCATGTACAACCATACCCAGTTATGCAGTGATGGGGATTGAAACTATTAAAGACTGCAGTTGGTAAACCATAGGGGTGGTTGGAAAATATCAAATAATCCTTAGAAGGCTGAAAGGGTACTCATTAGATGTCTTCACTTGTTCAAGAAGCTGCCAGCCAGTTATGGTGGTGCACACCTGTAATCCTAGCTGCTTTCAGGAGGCTGAGGCAGAAGGAATGCCAGCCTGGGCAACTTGCCTTAAAATCAAGAATAATAAAGAGTGTAAACTGGGTGTGGTATGCACGCCTTTAGTCCTTGGGAGGTTGAGGCAGAAGGATCACCATGAGTTTGAGGCCAGTCTGGGCTGCAGAGTGAGTTCATTCCAGGTCAGCCTGGACTAGAGTGAGACCCTATTGCAAAAAAGAAGAACGAGGCAGGCGTGGTGGCGCACGCCTTTAATCCCAGCACTTGGGAAGCAGAGGTAGGAGGATTGCCTTGAGTTCAAGGCCACCCTGAGACTACATAGTGAATTCCAGGTCAGCCTGGACTAGAGCGAGACCCTACCTTGAAAAAAAAAAAAAGAAAGAAAGAAAGAAATAGAACCAGAAATCTATCCGGGCAGTCTGACTCCAGATCTCCAGATTTGGCATAATAAAATTCTTTTTTTTTTCACCACGCCCGGCTTGGCATAATAAAATTCTGATGCAGCCATCCAACAATGGGATGGAGAACGATCTTTGTAGGGTCTCCCTCTAGTCCAGGCTGACCTTGAATTCACTATGTAGTCTCAGGCTGGCCTCAAACTCAGTAATCCTCCTATCTCTGCCTCCCAAGTGCTAGGATTAAAGGTGTGGACCACCACGCCCAGCTTGCCAGCCCCACCCTTTAAAACACTTCCTCTAACAAATGGCCATGCCTTCCAGTTGACCACTTACTGCTTACCACCACCAGGTGGCACCTGGGGAGCAGGATTGTCGGTGGGTGGATCCCCACCCTACAGGTTTGTGCTAACTGCATTGCAGCTGACCCTGTGGCTCCAGGCTTCCAGCTGTGACCAAATCTTCCTACAGATGTTCTTTCCGCTGTACAAAGTCTCGAATAAGAGGGTCTCATGATGTGGATGGGTGGAGAAGGGAGCCTCTTGCATGTTCTCCAGGTTCTGGAACCATATCTGCACTGACGCTTTGCAAATATGTCTGGAGAGGCGTTACTTTGCAGCTGTGGCTTGGCAAGCCCGTCTCCATGCTTTCTTCTGAGTTCCCTGTTTCTCTTTTCTCCCTGCTCACCTCTGGGAACGTGGATAGAAGCTCGTCCCTTACACTTCTGCATGCTGAATAAAGAGGTTTACTGCTAGTTGTAGGGAAGTAGAGAAAAGGAAGTAAAACTTAAAATGACTTTTTAAAATATCGTGTGGGGGTGTATGTGTGAGTATATGTGTGGGGGGGGTTAGTGTGTGTGAGTGTATGCAGGAGCAATAGGGTTACAGGTGCACACCACCATACCTGGCTTTTTACATGGGTTCTGGGGATCCAAACTCAAGTCCTCATAACTACGGGGAAATTGCATTACCCACTGAGCCACCTCACCTCCCTGCTCAAGATTACTTTTTTTTATTAAAGTTTATTTTTTTTTAATTTTTTTATTTTTTTTAATATTCTATTCATTCATCTTCAAGCAGAGAGAGAGAGAGAGAGAGAGAGAGAGAGAGAGAGAGAACACCAGGGCCACCACCCTGTGGGTCCGGCCCATGTGGTACCTGGGGAACCAAACCCCGGGGCCCCAGACACTGGAGGCAAGTGCCCCAACCACTGAGCTATCCCTCCAGCCCTCAAGATTACTTTTAAAAAATAGATTTTTAATAAAATATTTTGTGTGTGTGTGCATGTGCCACAGTGTGCATGTGGGGTCAAGCTGTCTATGTGATACCTTTGAGACAGGTCTCTTGCTGCTGCAAAGAAGCCTCAGACTCGCTGGCTTACTAGCTTGAGGTTCTGGCTTCACCTCCCATTCGGATCACAGGTGCAAGCACCATCTTGCATCTAGCTTTAAACGGGTCCTGGGGAATTGAAACTAGGCCAACAGGCTTTGCAAGCAAGTACCTTTGACCACTGTGCAATCTCCCCAGCCCCGAGACTAGTTTTTTTTTTTTTTTCTTGCAAGCAGAGAAAGACACACCAACAAAGAGAATGAGTCCCCCAAGATTACTTTTTAAGAAATATTTGGAGCCGGGTGTGGTGGCGCACGCCTTTAATCCCAGCACTTTGGAGGCAGAGGTAGGAGAATCACTGTGAGTTCAAGGCCACCCTGAGACTACAGAGTGAATTCCAGGTCAGCTTGGGCTAGAGCGAGACCCTACCTAGAAAAGCCAAAAATAAAATAAAATAAAGATTTTATTGGGCTGGAGAGATGGCTCAGCAATTAAGGCACTTGCCTCTGGTGCCTAAGGCCCCAGGTTCAATTCCCCAGTACCCACATATGTTAGACCCACAAGATGGTGGCCCTGGTGCTCTCTCCCTCTCTCTCTCTCTCTGTATTTCTCTGCTTGAAAATGAATAAATAAAATATTTTAAAACAAGATTTTATTTATTTGCAAGCAGAAAGAGAGCTCTGCTTTCTGGCTTTCTCAAGCAGAGAATGAATGGGTGTGCCAGGACCTCCAGCCACTGCAAACAAACTCTTAGACACATGAGCCACTTTGTGCATCTGGCTTTACGTGGATACTGAGGAATTGAACCTGGGCTTCCAGGCTTCACAAGTAAATTCCTTTAACCACTGAGCCATCTCTTCTCTGGCCCCAGAGATTACTTTTTGTTTTATTTTGTTTTTTTTTTCCAGGTAGGACCTCCTTCTAGTCCAGGCTGACCTGGAATTCACTCTGTAGTCTCAGGGTGGCCTTGAACTCACAGTGATCCTCCTACCTCTGCCTCCCAAGTGCTGGGATTAAAGGCGTGTGCCACCACACCTGGCCTCTCTCTTAAAAAAAAAATTTATGTGACAGAGCAAGAGAAAGAGAATAGGCACATCAGGGCCTCTTGCCCCTGAAAACAAGCTCCGATCCATTTGCCACTTTGTGCATTTGGCTTTACATGTATACTGGGGACTCAAACCTAGGAAGTTAGGCTTTGCAAACAAGCACCTTTAACTGCTGAGCCATCTTTTCAGCCACATTATCCTCTCTTATTCCCTCCTACTCCTAAACTACCATCTTTCTACCTTCCCTTCCTACTTTCATGTTTTTTGTTTTGTTTTTTTGTTTTTCTGAGGTAGGATCTCGCTCTAGCCCAGGCAGACCTGGAATTCACTATGTAGTCTCAGAGTGATCTCGAACTCACGGTGATCCTTCTACCTCTGCCTCCAGAGTGCTGGGATTAAAAGCGTGCGCCACCACATCCAGCTCATGTTTCTATTTGGCTTTGTTTTTAGTGTGTGTGTTTAGGCAACTGGGTTAGTTTAGGACCCATTCTTGTGCAGGAAACCACAGCTGCCGTTCCAGTGGAAGGGTCGTGTGGTGTTCAGGAGACAGCATTGCAAAGCACTCCTCCTCATCCTCAGACTCTGACATTCTTCCACCCCTCTTCCTGAGCCTTGAGAGGAGTGATCGAAATGTCCCATTTAAGTCTAAGTACACAGGTTACTTTTTGAGGCATTTTCACCAGCTGTGTCTCTGCCTTATCCTCACTTTTATGGGTATAAACAAAAATATTTAGAAGGCAACGTTGAGTCATTGTGTTACTCTGCCTGAGCAACAGAGGAAGTAGGGTAGGTTACTGGGGAGAGATTAGATCTCTTAGTAAATTTTAGCTGGCAAGGCATCAAAGCTGCTTTTAAGCCTGTTCCTCCTTCCCTTGCCTCCAGGTCAGCTAGGTCCTTGAGGACCAGGGGAAGATAGGGCATGACTTTTTGTTGTTGTTTTCACATGTATATGATATATATTTTAAATATTTATTTCTTTGAGAGAAAGTAAGAAAGAGAGAGAGAGAAATAGAAGCACCAGGGTGCATGTGCCACCTTGTACATCTGGCTTTATGTGGGTTCTCGGGACTTAACTTGGGTCCTTCTACTTTGCAGGCAAGCACCTTAACCGCTAATCCATCTCTCCAGCCCAATATATAATGGATTTTGATCATATTTTTTCTCCAGTGTCCTCTCTTGTCCCTCAACCCCTTCCACTGAACCCCTTCTTCTTCACAATTTTCCTTCTATTTTCATGTTTTTTTGGTTTTGTTTTTTTTTTTTTTTTTTTTTGGTTTTTCAAGGTAGAGTCTCGCTCTAGCCCAGGCTGACCTGGAATTCACTCTGTAGTCTCAGGGTGGCCTTGAACTCACGGCAATCCTCCTACCTCTGCCTCCCGAGTGCTGGGATTAAAGACGTGGGACCCAGCTGGGTCATGCCTTTTTTTTTTAATGCCCAGTTCCACAGTTGGCATCTTCCAGCTGTTGGCCACGTTGATTTTTAATTATTTATTTATTATTATTATTTATTTATTTTTGGTTTTTTGAGGTAGGGTCTCACTCTAGCCCAGGCTGACCTGGAATTCACTATGTAGTCTCAGGTGGCTTTGAACTCAGGGTGATCCTCCTTCCTCTGCCTCCTGAGCACTGGGATTAAAGGCGTGCACCACCATGCCTGGCTGATTTTATAATTTTTTAATTTACATATTTTTATTTATTTGTAAGCAGAGAGAAGAGAGACAGAGAAAATGGGTGTGCCAGGTCCTCCAGCCTCTGAAACAAATTCTAGATGCATGTACCCCTTTGTGCTTCTGGCTTTATGTGGGCACTGGGGAATCGAACCAGGGTCATTAGACTTTGGAGGCGAGGGCCTTAGCTGCTGAACCATCTCTCCAGCCCCAATGCCTCTTTTTTTATATAAATTTTTTAAAATATTTCATTTATTTATTTGCAAGCAGAGATATTTATACAAAGAGAGAGAGAGAGAGTATATAGGTGCACCAGGGCCTCCAGCCACTGCAAATGATCTCCAGACACATGTGCCACCTTGTGCATCTGGTTTATGTGGGTACTGGAGAATTGAACCCAGATCCTTAGGCACTGGAGGCAAGTGCCTTAACCTCTGAGCCATCTCTCCAGCCCACAATGCCTCTTTTAAATGACTGAGTTCAATAGGTTTGCCTGCATGAACATGAGGAGGCTTATTTACTGGAGTATGAGCAACTTGCTAGTAGCTGCACCACTGAGGAAACTGTCTCTTGTTCCCAAGGCAACCATGAGCTACCAATATCTCTTCAGGAAGGGATGGGGCCTCATGAGCTCCTCCCCCATCCATGATGGAATGTTCATGGGCCCAGTGGTATACAGGTGTATGCAGGTAACCAGAGCTGCTGTGAGTTTATGAGTGAATGGCCATCTTTGGGTCTAGAGGACAGCATTCCTGTTTCCTTCAGCTCTTCTTTCCGCTCCTTCTTCTGTGGGGCTGACACAATAGTCTCATTTAGGGCTGAGCTCTCAATAGTCACTTGGCACCTTGATCACTTATGTGCCTGCAGTAACTACTGCCCACTGCAAAGAGAGGATTTCTGACCCAAGCTGAGAGCAGCACTCATCATTTTGGGGAGACTAGCTGGATGGCACTGAGATATCCTTCAATCAAGTTATGTCCGTGTTCATGGGTCATTGTTGCTATCTTCTTTCTATTGTTGGATGACTTTCAGGGAGAACCTATCATGGCAGAGAAGTCATGAGGAATCTGGCCATATTGCATTCAGTCTGAATGAAATTGGGGCTGGGCAACCGATAGGGCCTTCTAAAAGATCCTACTGCTCTTGTAAGTCACCTATACCCTTGATCAGAGAGCCCATGGAGACCTCAGAGGTTTGGCCCTAACCAGCATGCATTTCTGTCATTACAGAAGAAATGTCTTCAATGCTTCCAAGGAAAGACCCTGGCCCATCCCAGTAGAGGGCACAACTAGTAGGGGAAACTTAAAGGCTCCCCCCAAGTTCTTAAAAGTACCCTCTAGGGCTGCAGAGATGACTTAATGGTTAAGGCACTTGCCTGCAAAGCAGAAGAACCCAAGTTCGGCTGGAGAGATGGCTCAGCAGTTAAGGCACTTGCTTCCAGTGCCTAAGGCCCTGGGTTCAATTCCCCAGGACCCACATAAGCCAGACCCACAAGGTGATGGCCCTAGTTCTCTCTCTCTCTCTCTCTCTCTCTCTCTCTCTCTCTCTCTCTCTCTCTCTCTCTCTATCTCTCTGCTTGAAAATGAATAAATAAAATATTTTAAAAAAAGAAGGACCCAAGTTCAATTCCTCAGGACCCATGTAAAGCCAGATGCAAAAGGTGGTGCATGTGTCTGGAATTTGTTTGCAGTGGTTGGAGGCACTGGTGTGCCCATTCTCTCTATCTGCCTTTCTCTCTTTGACTCTCTCAAATAAATAAAATTGTTTTTTAAAATGTACCCTCTAAAGGAACCTTAACTGACCATAACGAAGAGTTCGATTTTGTCCATCTACCTTGTCTTAAATACCCAACAGGAAAGTATGACCAAAGTAATTAATAAGATTATGAAATAAATTCTACCAGCCCCCCAACAAGGTTTTTTTTTTATACTGATCAGGTTCAGTTGGGAGGCCAGATGCTCTTAACACCCTATACAGAGCTGGGTGTGGTGGTGCAAATCCTTAATCCCAGTACTTGGGAGACAGAGGTAGGAGGATTGCTATGAGTTCAAGGCCACCCTGAGACTACATAGTGAATTCCAGGTCAGTTTTTGCTAGAGCGAGACCCTACCTTGAAAAACCAAAACTATAAAATAGAATAAAAATGAATAAAAAACCTTGCCAAACTTTAGTCCCGTTTCCTTACTGTGAGATCCCAGTGCTGGTTTACAGGTTGAGGTAGTTTATGGAGGCAGGACACAGGCTTCTGGGTATGTCTAATAAGCCTCAGAGGTCATAGAACTGAGCCACTTTGGGTGGTTTTTTGTGTGTGGTGTGCATGCATGTGTATGTGCATGTTTGTGTGCATGTGCAGATACATGTATGTGTGTGCAGACACATGTATGTATGTATAGTGTATGTGCATGTTTATGTGTGTGCAGATACATGTATGTATGTGTGTTGCATGTGCATGTTTGTATGTGTGTGCAAACACATGTTTGCATGCATTTGTATGTGCATGTTTGTGTGTGTGCATACATGTATGTATGTGTGTAGAGGCCAGTGACCAATACTGAATGTCTTCCTCAATCAGTCTCCATCTTATATTTTTAAAGGTTTCAATGCTTTTTTAATATCTTTATTCATGGGGCTGGAGAAATGGCTCAGCGGTTAAGGCACTTGCCTCCAGTGCCTAAGGCCCTGGGTTCAATTCCCCAGGACCCACATAAGCCAGACCCACAAGGTGGTGGCCCTGGTGTGTTCTCTCTCTCTCTCTCTCTCTCTCTCTCTCTCTCTCTCACTCTCTCTCTCTCTCATCTCTCTGCTTGAAAATGAATAAATAAAATATTAAAAAATATATATCTTTATTCATGGATTTGCAAGCAGAGAGAGAGAGAAAGAAAGAATGCCAGGGCCTCCAGCCATTGCAAACAAACTCCAGATGCATGCACCACTTTGTGCATCTGGTTTTATGTGGGTACTGGGGAATCAAACTTGGATAGTCAGGTTCTGCAGGCAAGTGCCTTAACTGCTGAGCCCTCTCTCTAGCTTTCCATCTTATTTTATTTATTTATTTATTTATTTATTTATTTATTCATTCATTCATTCATTCATTCATTCTGTGTGTTTCACTCTAGCCAAGGCTGTCCTGGAACTCAATGGTGACCCTCCTACCTCAGCTTCCCAAGTACTTACATAAAGTGTGAGCCACAACATCCAGCTTCAATGTTATGTTCCTCCCTCCCACCACACCTCTCCCAAGGTAGGGTCTCGCTCTAGCCCAGGCTGACCTGGAATTCACTATGTAGTCTCAGAATGGCCTTGAACTCAGGGCAATCCTCCTACCTCTGCCACCGGAGTGCTGGGATTAAAGGCGTGCTCCACCATGCCCGGCTTTTTTAAAAAAATATTTTATTTATTCATTTTCAATCAGAGAAATACAGAGAGAGAGAGAGAGAGAGCGCGCACCAGGGCCACCACCTTGTGGGTCTGGCATATGTGGGTACTGGGGAATTGAACCTGGGACCTTAGGCACTGGAGGCAAGTGCCTTAACCGGAACTGCTGAGCCAGCTCTCCAGCCCCCCCCCCCCCCCGGCTTTTTTTTTAAGTAGAAACTTGTTAATGGACACATGATATGTTTCCCTGTTTCCCTCCTCCCTGCCCCCAGTCCACTCAGAGCCTCTCAGTGGAATTGCTGGTATTCACCGTGGGAGTCCCGCGTTATGTTTTAAGGTGGGCTATCTCACTAACCCTGGAGCCCATTGATTTGGTTAGCCAGCAGATTCCAGTGATCTTCCTGTCTACTTCCCAGGGCTGAATTACAGGCGCACACCACCACACCTGGAGTTGCAGTCGGTTTCTCCTTTCTGGCATAAAGCACCCGACCAAAGCAGCTTGTGGAAGGAAAGGATTGATTTTGGCTTACAGACTCCAAGGGAAATGCCATGATGGCAGGGAAAACGATGGCATGAGCAGAGGATGGACAGCTGCCATAGCAAGTGGCAAAAACAGTGGCAAGGGGAAGCTGGCTGTAACCTCCATAAGCCTGCTCCCAACAATATACCACCTCCAAGAAGCTCCAATTCTCAAATTGCCACCAGCTGGGGACCTAGCATTCAGAATGCATACAATTATGGGGGACACCTGCACCAACCGCCACACCTAGCTTTTACATGGGTCCTAAGGATCTTAGGTCCCCATGTTTGCACAGCAACCTTTTTTTGTTTCTTTGTTTCATTTTGCTTTTCGTTCTAGCCCAGGCTGACCTGGAAGGAATTCACTGTGTAGTCTCAGGCTGGCCTCGAACTCACAGTGATCCTCCTACCTCTGCCTCCTAGTGCTGGAATTAAAGGATGCGCCATCATGTCCAGCTCACAGCAGTCGTTTCACCATCTTTCCAGCTCCCCTGGTAATTTCCCGTCATGTCTTCATTGGACATGACCTCCTCCCATGCAGCTATCTGGAGAGCAAGGCACCTCTTGACTTCTCATAATGCCCTATTAAAGGGCCCTGAGATTTGGGCCATAGTAGAAACCATTAGGCTTACACCCCAGAGGCCATTGTACATTGCAAGGCCTACCAGGACCACTCTGACATTTCCCTGAGTAACAACTGAACTAATCAACAGGCTGAACAAGCATCTCAGCTTCCACTCCACATTGCCCTTGTGAACAACCCCACTCATGGAGAGTCCCATCTGGATGCTCCCAGGAAACCCAACAGGCTTCAATTCAGGGCTTCACAGCTACCACCGCAGAGGGATGTTTGCTGAGCCCGGAAAACAAGCTGTTGCTCCCTGGATCCTTTCAGTGGAAGATCCTGAATGGTTTCTATCAGGCCACATGTCTGTGGACCAAGGCCCTTCAAATTCTTATTGAGCTTCACAGGCACAGGAATTCCTCAGGCCTTGTGATCCATTTCCAAAGCTTGCCCCTACCTGTTGCCAGGCCTGTTCTGAAAGAAACTTTGAGCACCCTCTCCTTTTACAGCCTGTCCAGCATAGGGAAACTGTGCCAGGAGGAAATTGGCAAAGACATGTCACTCACATTCACCTATTCAAGAGACTCAAATATCTACTCTGGTAGATATTTTTATCAGGGCAGAAGTATTCTCCATCCAGTAAGACAGAAAGGACCTCACAGGTGACACATTTTTCCTCACTTTGGGCTTCACTGGGTTTCTATAGTTGTTAACAGCCTGACTTTCACGTCCAATATCAGTCAGAGAGAGTGAAGCTGTCGAAATTAAGTATCATCAGCTGGGCTTGGTGGCATGCACCTATAATCCCAGCACTCAGAAGACAGAGATCACGGGATTGCTATGAGTTTGAGGCCAGCCTGGAACTAACTACAGAGTGAGTTCTAGGTCAGCCAGTGAAACCCTACCTCAAAAAAAAAAAAACAAACAGGGCTGGAGATATGGCTCAGCAGTTAAGGCACTTGCCTCCAGTGCCCAAGGCCCTGGGTTCAATTCCCCAGGACCCACATAAGCCAGACCCACAAGGTGGTGGCCCTGGTTCTCTCTCTCTCTCTCTCTCTCTCTCTCTCTCTCTCTCTCTCTCTCTCTCTCTGTCTTTCTTTTT
>PVHP010004793.1:0-69150 GCA_004024765.1 Zapus hudsonius | reverse complement strand
TACCCCAAAACTCCAATAACCACACCAGCAGATGCAAAAGCAAGAGGATTTCATTCTTCGGCTGCGCAGTCGGGCTCCACAAGCAGGCAGATGAATGTCTAGGCAAGATGGAGCCCCGAAGAACAAAGGAGCAGGGTATTTATGGACAGAAGCTATCTAATTATAATACAGCTCAGGTCATAGGGTGTGTGGTATTTCTATTGGCTCCTTTCCTGTATCTGTATGCCTCTTGATTGGTTATTTTCTTGGAGCTATATCCCAGGGAGCCAGCCCACATTTCAGGACAGCCATATGCTTCCTTATATGGTGTCTCTTTTTTTTTTTTTTTTTTTACTTCCTGGTCTTTGTGACCAGACATTCTTTAGGGAGAGGGAAGTAAGTCTAAAAATGGAGTCTGTTTTATAAAATGGATACTTCAATTATGATACTTGTCTTCCTGTGCCAGGCTTATTTCACTTAACATATTCACCTCTAGACCCATTGACATTTTACAAATGACAGTATTTTGTCTTCTATCATTAATGAATAATATCCAATTGTGTTTTGTGTATATTTTCTTCATGTTTTTATCACATGACAATGAGCATTTGAAGTCTTTTTTTAAAGTAACATTAAGCAAATAGGGATAAAGGTTCATAATTAATGAAGTTAGAGATTTCTATGACATAAAACATGATCAGGTAAACCTTGGAATAATTTGCTTCCCTGTTATAGTAAGCATGAATCAAATGAATAAACTAGGAGACATGGAAATGAATCAATAATGACATGTCACTGTAATTATAAAAATGATTCTTCAAGCTCTTACAAGTATTTCTAAAGAATGACAAATTCAAAGTTCAAAATTATGTATGTGTTTTCCTTATAGCTAGATCTTCCAGGCAACTAACTGACTGAATAAATTCAGTGACACAGAATCCTTAAAATTTAGAGGAGAAGGAACACCTTGGAAAAATAGACAAGAAATAGTTTTCATGTAGTTACACTTATAGAGAAATTGAAGTCTTTTTATAAAACCACACAAATGTAAGTCTGAATTTAAAGTAATTTTAAATTAAACAAGCATTCCATATCATACAGTATCTAGGGATGTTAGGAGGCCTGTGATAAAGGAAGCTTGGGACCTGCTGGCTAGGAACCAGGAGTAAAAGAAAACGAGAGTGAAGTGGTAATTAAGGAACTAGAATTAAAGAAAAGTGGCTTTAAATAACCATTAGGTTACTCCTTTGAAGTCACAAGTAGAGGACCCGGCTCAGAATAGAATATATTGCAAAATATATGAAAATTTATGTAATTGTCACAAGGTATTGGTTTGACCAAAATCCATAAAGGGTGACATTTGTGACTACAGCAGTGTGTGTTTGGCAGAGTGGACTAAGTCTGAATGCATAGTCTAAATTCTCGATAAGTAACCCAGGGGAACACGTTCTGTCTTCATGTTCCAAATGGAAGAACTACACAATCAGGCAATCAGCCAGCAGACAATGCAAAGAAACATGACAGTAAATGATAATTTCTACTCCAAAGTCAGTGTATTTTAACAGATGAAAAATTTAGGCAAATGGTACTCAGACCATTTTTCCATTTTTGGAAATCAGACCATTTACCCTTTTTTTTTTTTTTGATTTGGATAAATCTTGAAAGTAAACACCATTCGGTGATATAATTCAGTCCACAGGACCTGCTATGCATGAAAATACAATGCAGTATTGTGAAATTCTTCATTTTCTTCAGCCTTGTTGCAGAGCACATCTCATGAAGCCCCTTCAGACGGCTTCTGTATTTTGGTGCTTTGAATGTTGATATAAGAGTTACAATTTGTCTACATAGTATTACTATGCTTTATTTCTGTTTCCAGCAACCATTGCACAGAAAAAGTACACATTAGAAATTAAATGCTTAGCTTAAAAAGTTGATCTTTCAAATAAACATGTCTTTTTTCTGTACCCTATTTCTTAGCACTAAGTGATTTGGAAGAAAAGTTTTAGGAGAATGTCAACTTCTTATTCAATATAAATAATGTATGTCTACAAGAGACTAAGCAAGAACATGAAGGAGTATGGCAACATGTGTGAAAGAAACCAAATAAATTAAAATGCTGACAGCATTTCCCTAGTCAGAAATTCATTTTCACTTTAAGATTTAAAAAACTCAGAAACTTCACATTCTAAAAGTCCAAGTATATTTCTTACATGTGAAAATAGCAAGAAATGGAGTTAGTGAGCCTGAAAACAACCTCTATATAAAGTGACTGTTTATTATATTCATCTTTCGTTCTTCTGAATAAACTAGTTTATAGACTTTAATATCTGTGGACAGTAGATTGTCAAATGCATGCACATAACAATGAGATTGCAAAGGAAGAAAGAAACACTGATCTATGAAGGCTTTGAAAATATTTTAGAAAGACAGTAGATCTTCTCCAGCTGTATTTCAGGTAAATTGCTGATTCAGGATTAAATTACACAGTTTTCCATGTCTTAGAATCATCTTCTGTTAGGGGATTAGTAGAGAAACTAAGTACTCATGCATTTTAGTAAAATAAACCCTATGAAAAAGTTAAGACCCTGGCTGGCTGTGGTGGCGCACGCCTTTAATCCCAGGACTCAAGAGGCAGAGTTAGAAGGATTGCTGTGAGTTCAAGGCCACCCTGAGACTACATAGTGAAGTCCAGGTCAGCCTGAACTAGAGCGAGAACCTATGTCAAAAAAACAAATAATAATAATAATAAGAAGAAGAAGAAGAAGAAGACCCTATAGCTGAAGATTCCACAGAACACCAAGAATCTATGCAGGATTCAAAAAGGTAACCAGCTTCCAGATGGTAGCCTGTGTAGTGCTGGAATGTGTTACCATGGAAAATTGACCAATGATACTTAGAGAAAGCAGAGGTCACTGATATACAGCACTGACCAATATTATCAATATGCTATACAGCAAAAAGCAGCAAGCCAAGAAGTGCCTATCTGTGTGATAGTGATCCTAACCACAGGCAGGTAATCAATGGCTTGCTGATTGGCTAAGAAATCTGATTAGTGGCAAGAAACCCTTAACTGGAACTGGGATCCATGACAAACTCTTAGGAGACTCAGGTTCCAAGGGGAAGCGCACACTAACCAGAGATCTACAGAAAGTCTACACTCATAAGAATCTAACTAAATCAACAATGTTTGTCTCATTTAATCCATACTGATCTCACTCTCCCATTGGAGATTTTGTTTTATTTTTCAGAAGGCAGCGAGAACCGTGGACAACCCAGTTCAACCAACAAGACATGGGAGGATAGCTTGAACCCAGGCAGGAGATGAACCACCCTGAACTTATCATATTGAGCCTGAACAAAACCTCTGAGGAAATGGAGACTTGAGCAAGAAAACTACATCCACAGCAAGTCAGATAACCTATGAAAGGATAATGGAGACATTGAGGATACCCAACACAGTCCAAACCAGAAATCGACTCTCATAAGATCTCAACTTAAAACTTGCCAACATGACTCAGGAAACCTTGCAGAAGAGAGGTGGAAAGATTGTAAGAGCCATGGTGGAGGAGAATATCCAGAGACATTTCCCGCCTCAGCAACAATGCACAAAGAAAACAAAAATATCCAGCTATGTTGAGTACAATTCATACCCCTGTATTTTACGGACTGGTCCAGCAATCCCACTGAGGTGGGCCCCCAGTGGGTTGGGGGCAGGGAAGGGGGAAATGGGTGTATCATCAAAAGACTTGATCATTCAATATATCTAATTAATACTAACAATAAATAAGTCTGTTTAAAAAAAAGTGACATCTTATTTTGAGTCCTTAATGATCATTTGATAGGATTCTTAATGTCTCAGAGGTATTGTCCATTGCAAATCAACTAAATCAACTCTCTTGATTTTAGTATTATTATTTCCCCATTCAGCAAGGAGCAAGGAAAGCTATATTCAATATAAACTTGTGACATAAAAATAATGATAAATTTTTCTTTAGTAGCTCTGGGTCAGGCATTTTTATGCCATAAATAGTACCTTTGAATTTTGGAAAAGTATATAAATTACAAGTGTATGTTGAAATATAAAAAAATTGTTCAGTATATGTACAGTTTACCTCCATTATATGTGAATTTTGCATTTTTGTTCTTCTATTTAGATAAATTTAGTTTTGTATCAGCAAAATCAATACCCGAGGTGACTTGAAGTCATTCTCAGACATGTTCATATGCATATCTGACAAAAACAATGTATCTTCATAAGCATTCCTGATTTAGGTGAAATAAAATTGTCATACTCTAATCAGGTGTCGTAGTCAGCCACACACCACTAGGATGAATCTTCAGGCACAATTTGGGGGAGGAAAGTATTTATTGAAACTACAGAGGAAGTTCCGTAACAGCGAAAGAGGCTGGCCCTCTTTCACAGGTCCAAGCAGAGAGAGAAACCCATCACCAACACCATACACACAGAACAGCAAACAGGCAGGAGAGTAAGGAATTTCTTCCCCTTTATATAGCCTTAGGGTAGGGTCTTACAACCCTTTCCCAGACTTAATGGCTTCCTGAGTCTCTGGAATTTCCTTCCTGCACTGCCCACACAGGAGAGGATGTTTACTTCTAGCTTCTTTGAGCTTCTTTACATCCTGCCCACTACTGAGAGGCTGCCTTCCTGTAAACATCCTCAGAGACCTACCTGCCCAAGATAATTACAAATATCAAGTTGACAACAAAACCTAACCATCACATCAGGAATCCTTATAGTTTTTCTTTGTTGGATTTTTCTGTTTGTAATTGTTCTCAAGAACAATGCTGAAATGTTTTTAGTGCTTCAACGGTGCAAGCAGGTGTGGTGTTGCTTAAGACATAATGTTGTGTTTGGATAAGCTTCTCTAAAGTATTAGTATGCTGCTATTGTCTGAGACTTCAGTGTTAATAAGTTAATCAGATATACAGCCAGACTTGGCTAACAACAGGCACGGGTTTGAAAGAGCTTCATTAGGCAATGTCCTCACTAAGCAAACATCAGAAAGTGCACTCACATGTACTAAGACAGTTACTGTATCAGTAGGTCATATGGTTTTATGGGATCACTGTCGTTTATGTGTTCTGTTCTTCACTGAAGCATACTTATGAAGGAGATGGCTGTATTTTCACATGTCCTTATTCAGAAGCACAAACTAATACGCTTGATCTACATCATTGTATAAAGACACTCTGGTTACTAAAGGTTCATTGCTACCTAACCCCATTTCTCTCCTAGAAGAATGGTTTGCAATTTCATTCTTGACAGCAAGTCTGGAACTCAAAAGTAAACAGGAAAATTGTCCTCTGCAATTGTGTATGGGATCATGTTGGTGACATTAGATGTCTGTGATTGGTTATTTTCTCAATTTTGCTTTCATGAGTGAAAAGTTCTTTAGCTCAGATTGAGTCTTTTCCTCTAGTTTTAGTGTTTTTAAATAAAATTCCAGTAATGAGAGGTGTGGATCAAAATAAAGATCTTTCAAGTGTTTTGTCTACTATTCTGTCTCAAGAGTAGGTTCATTGTAAGAAAACAATATAAAACAAATTTTAGAAACCATTATCATATTTCAAAGGTGATTCAAAATGGCAGACTGATAGGATTGAATTGAAATAGACAAGGTCTAAGGTAGAAATCTGTTTCTTAGGTATTACCGATATTGAGGCAGTTTCATATAATACAGCATGGTAACTGTTATTCTTAGGGTCTCAGGAAAATTTTATGGTAAGACTGAAAGAGAGTCAGTAATGTTTGAGGAAACCTAAAAGTCTTTCTAGAGTAAATAGGAAATGCAAATTTCATTATACGACATTAAACAATTTTATTGAAAGTTTTAGCACACAAACATACTATAATATGATCTTGTCTTCCCTTCCCCTCCCATCCATATCCTTAAGAATCTTTCTCTTTTCATGTAGGACTTCTATATTTCAATGTCAATCTTTTTGTCTTCCTCTCTCCTCTAGAACAAATTTTTGATTGCCTCTGAATTTTGCAGATATTGGATGTAAGGACAGTGCCAGCTCATGTGAGGTCATCAATGCACCAGTAGGTTCAAGGACAGTGAACCAATGTACTCCTTCCCAGCCTATGTATTTTACATTCTTTCCACGTTCTTATCTGGAATGTTCCCTGAGCCTTAAAAGTCATGATGAAGACATATCATTTAGTGCTGAGCTGAGTTCTCAAAAGCCTTTTATTTGCAGCTCTTATGAGTTTTGAGAATCCTGGTATCTACAATGAGAACTACCATTTTTCTTTCACTAGTTATGTTGAGCTCAGCAAATTGCCTTCTATATGTGCATGCTTCTGCCCACTGATTAATACTATTCCCATTTTTAGTTAGAAGATTATTTTTACCGATGGCGATGAGTTCTGGGCAGACCCCAGACCATTCAAGGGAACAAGAAGAGAAATCCAAGTACTTAGAAATGGGTGATTAATCTCTTATCACACTGGGCAGGGCTCCAGGAACCTTGCAAAGGTTTCAGACAGAAAGAATTTTAATGCTGCTCTCACTGCTAGTCAAAAAAATATTTAATATTTATATCTTAAAGAATTAAAAACAATTCTCAAAAGTGATAATGAAAGAGTGATATTCCAGATCTAGTTAAATACAGAAGAATAAGTGGAGAATATGCATACAGGCACAGTTAGAAGTTCATGTTTATCATGATAGGGATCAAATAATAAGGTTAAAATGGTGAGGTCAGGTATATTAGAGAAGAAAGATAAGAAGGCTTGAAGCTAGAAAAACCAAGCTGACCTGATAAGAGTGAAAATGAGGCTTTAGGAATAAGAACAAAGGGAAAATCAGCCTTCAGGCCCCCAGGTGGCCTGTCCCTGAGGAGTTCTTGCCATTGCTCTTTTTACCCTAGCAAATATCTCAACTTCATGGACAGTTATACATTTACTCAGATTCCTGTATTTGATGTTTCTGAACAGTGGTTAAGCATGGCTTCTATGAAAACCCCCACCTACTTCAATAAGGAGACCACCCAAAACTGCACAAATGTGGCACAAGCAGGAGAAATGACAAACCAGGTTTATAAATACAGAGGTTGCTGTTTGCTAATTCTCTGTCCACCTCCTTTGGAGGTTTTGCATCTATGAAATCAACCTTAAAACTTTGTGTTTGAGTCCTTTTCCATTGCATACACAGAAACCAAGACTGCTGCCAAGGTTGAGATTGGAGGGAATGTGAGAAAAGTGGCCTTCTCATTCACAAAAATTACAAATAATATTAAACAATCCAAAGATTAAAACAAATATACATAGCAGAAAACAAAAATAGGGTATGTGGTAGGTTGAATGAATGTCCCCCAATAGACTCAAAAGTGTCAAAGTTTTTCTCCAGCTGCCAGGCTGGAGGAGGTGTCACCTTGGCATGGTCTCCTAGGGTATTTATAAGGTGGATATAAAATTTGAGTAATACATATGCAAAGAGCAGTCCTAGCTCAAGTTTGGAGCTCCTACTGGTTGGTAGTTGGAGTGTGCTGGCTGGGAGTGATGGGCTTTTCTCTCTGCTTGAATCTGTGAAACAGAACCAGCCTTTTTCTTCATTATTAAACTTCCCCTGGATAAGTTACTTTAATAAATACTTCCTCCCCAAACTGTGGAGATTCATCCCTGCAGCGTGTAGCTGACGACTGCAGATTTGGTACCAGGAGTGGGGTGATTTCCTGAGATGAATCTGACCATGTGGATTTTGATCTTCTGGAATTTGTGTGCTAGAGGAATGAACATGGACTTGGTACTTGCAACTGAAGATGACTTCCAGAGTGGTAAGTCAAGTTTTATAGACTATTCTGGTGAGAGATTGGAAATGCTCAGTGAAGAGAGAATTGCATTTGGAGGCTTGGCTTGTGAACTTTCTAAGCGAAGGAGAGACTGCAGAAAACCTTAACAAAGCGGTGTGCCTGGGTCAAGGGCTGGATGCGTCCTATTGCCCATACCCAGAGAGTTTGAACAAGGTTAAATTTAAGTAATGGACTGTGTGCTTGGCTATGGATATGGAACTGAGAATTTAAGATTTAAGGTTGGAAAAAACCTCAAAACAAGTATAACTTACTGGCACAGTGACGGACTTTTGATTATGGCCCAACTGCTTTACATTGTAACAGTGGAGAGATGCCTGAGGTATTTCCACCCTGGAAGGACAAAAAGATGGACTGTGAAAACTCTTTGGAAAGGAAATCGCTGAAAGAAAGGAATCTACTCTTCAAGGTCACGTTTATTTTGTCCCTGAGTTAACAACATGGCTATTTCCTGCATACCTGATATTGCCTTTGGAAGCATAAGAAATGCATGCATGGAGTGGGTCATGAAGTGCACATGGCTCCAGGAGGCACTGCTGGGATGTGGTATATGGAACAGGGAGTGAAATCCTTGATTAGCCAGTGAAGCCATTGGAAGGTTGACCATGGTTTGCAATGGAGGCTCAAAAATGTTTTGGATATACTAGGACTGTGCAAGGGCTACCATTAGAATTTTTCTTGGGCATTATCTAAATTCTAATCCTCAGCTCATCCTGCTACATAAATATGGTGCTTGTTGTCTTGGAATAAAATATTCCAGAAGATCTTTTAAAATCTTTTTATTACAATTTTTATAACTTCTTGGGAACAGAAAGGAAAAAGAAAAGTTTTTTCCCCCTTCTCCGAAATCCAGCCCCCTGTGGCTGGGGACAATGGGCAGTCAAGAGAATTTAAGCAAGTTAGAGGGCTTCTCCCCAGGGGTTACCAAAAGTCTTTTGTCTGGAGAGAGACAAGCAGCTAGATAGTTTGGTTTCTTGCCTTTTGCTGGATAGTTTGATTTTTGCCTAAATACAGTTTAAGAAAATGATTTTCTCTTCCCACTTGCCTGTCCTGCCCAGCCCATAACAGCAACCTGTCTACATACCTCAATGTAGCATGGTTTTGAGACCCCTCCCCCACATTGAGCTGGCTGGGCTGGTGATTAACATCCAACTCAGTAAAGGCTAATAATCACAGGGGGGACCAAAGGAAAGCAGTTCCCTGAAGACGTGCTCACTAACAGACCAGCTAAATAGGAACTTTTAAATTATTGATAAATGAGAAAAAAAAGGTACAGAATTTACTTAAGCTTAATTCAATTAATTAATTTGATTTCTAGTCAATTTGTAAAGTTTTTATATCTATAAAATATTTATTCAAAATGAGTTAAGCCTCATGATGCATGTGATATTTTTATTTTTTTTACAGAGCTGAGGCAGGGGGATAACAGATATGTTTACTGGGTTAATAAAAAAGATTCAACCTTCTGGATCATTCTAGGACACTTTTCTGATTTGTAAAATTGTTCTGGTACTTCTACTAACTATACTACACATTTAAATGTTTTGTTTTTTTTTCAGCCTACCTAGATCAGTTTTGAAAATTCTACCAAGGGTGATTTGTCAGATATATTCAAAGTTTTAAAAGGTAACAAAAATCATTTTCAGATATGGTAAATGTGTTAATTTTAGGTTATCTCAGGGATCATTGTGTTTTGCTTATATTCTTTTAAAATGTACATCATAAAATTATCAGGAGATATCTTACATCCATAGATTATAAAATCTATAAATATGTGCTGATAAATACTATTAAAAATATGGTTTGTTGGTTTTCTTTAAATTACATTCATATAAAAATGGCTAATTCTTCTGATACTGGAGTATATGTTTTCTATTATTACATAAAAAGTTAATTCTATTTGGTACAGCATTTCTTAATTCTATAAAGAACAAAAAACCAAGTTCTATAGACAAATACATGTTAGATGCCATTTTTTCTATAAATATATGTGCTGGTTCTCAATCATGGACTAAACAATAGAAGAGACAGATATTAATGTGCTCAACTGGCTTTGACTTTAGGACAGAGCGCTCGTAAAGCCAAACCACAGAAACAGACATTTCCCAATGGTTCCTCATTATCCAGAGTGGCCCTCTGGTTAATGATGAACATTAGGGAAATCATAACACAATGAGATTTATATCTTCTTTATTATACTAAAGTCCATGATCATATGGATAAACTGAGCCAAAAAGAAAAAGACATAAGTTTTTTTTTAATCTATTGCTCAAAGTTTAGAGACATTAACTACCGTTAATGCTATATGTTTTCTGCTTGCTCATAAATATAAGAGGGGGTAGAATACACTAGGAAGGGTTTTACTTATAAGTCTATGTTAAGGATCAGGCTGTTAAATGGTTAGAGGTACTTACCAAAGGATATACACATTTGACATTCTTGAAAAAAAGTATCTACTCCTAAAAATTTGGTAAAAGCTCCAATTATAAACTTCTATACTAGATGCGTGTAGTAATTTCTAAAGGTATTTGCTTGGTCCCTTTTAATAAGAAAATTAATTTTTGTTTCTGTCAAAAAGACTGGTCACAACACTCCTTGGGGAAAGAGTGATCACAACAAGTCAGTTTTAAGTACTAGGTAATTCTCTAACTTTTTATACAGTACAACTATTTTGCTTATGAAACCATGAAAACTGACCACTGCTGTCAGCTGGACCTGAACTCTCTAGTCCTAGCTGTATTAATCAGTCCATGGTTTAAGGAAAAGGGATATTTAAACAGGTTCAAGCATTAGGCTTGCCTAAAATATAGAGCTTTTCTTAAGAAAATCAGATGGTTGAGATATTGAAAACACCAGATATCAATTTTTTTTCTCAATTTTAACCTTCAGTTATTTTCTCTCATTTTTTTTCAATTTTTACCATCTATGGTTACTTCCCTTTTTAATTCATGTCCTAAGAGTAGCTTTATACATAATGGGGATAAAATAAAATTGTAAATGCTAGGTGTGTTGTGATGGGTTTGCCTTTATATGTGATTTGCTGTTTTGCCTTCACTACTTTTAGAATCCTGTCTGCTTTCAATGTTTAGGGTTTTTACTGTAATGTATCCTGGGGAAGTTCTTCTTTGGTCCAGTCTGTTTAGTGTTCTGTGTGCTTCCTGTACCTGAATGGGACTCTCTTTCACTAAAATGGGGAAGTTTTTTTTTTTTTTTCAATAATTTTGTTTAATATGTTCTCTATGCCTTTTGTCTGACTTTCTTCCCCCTCTGGTTTCCCCATGATCCAGAGATTTGGTCTCTTAAGCGTATCCCAAAGATCTCTCATATTCTGTTCACAAGTTTTTTTGAACCTATTCAGATTTTTTATTTCCCTAACATTCTCTACTGTTTTGTCTTCCACATCTGAGGATCTGTCTTCCCAATTATTGACTCAGCTGGTATGTTCTTCTTGCATTGTGCTCTGCCTATTGTGGATCCACTTGGAGAGGTTGGGGGCATCCTTGTGTTGAGATCTCCTGAGCGGTGAGGGTGGGATGTGTTCTGGATTTCACAGGCAAGGTTGGGCACTCACTTGGTTTTTCTGGGACTGTTTGTGCCCTCCGATATGCAGCTGGCCTGATGTGTGTGTTGGGATTGGTGGTTGGGGCTTTGTGCACCCTCAATCCAATGCCTTTGCTGGCTAGTGTGAATCTGATTCACCTACTGATAGAAGCTATGTGCTTAGGGCTGCAGGTGGGATGCACCCTCAAAATGGAGCTTGCTGGAAAGGGTGCAGGCTGGGCTGTGCTCCTGCAGTGGGAGCCTACAGGATAGGCTGTGGTGTTGCTGTGCTCCCAAGCTGGTGTGAGTGCAGGCAGGGCTGCTTCTGTATGGAGGGAGCCTGCAGGCAAGGCTTCTGGTCATGGGACCTGCCTGAGACTGGCCTAGGCCTGCCTGGCAGCTACAGCATACCCATCTAAGGCCTCCTGTGCCTGCCTGGTGGTTACGCAGTGGTATGGGATCCCTGGTACCCTCGTGAGGCTGCCTGAAGCTGCCCGGAGGTGACACCGGCTCCCTGGTACCCATGTGAGGATGCCTGGAGATGGTGTGGGGTCCCTGGCACCCACTGAGGCTGCCCAGAGGTGGCCCAGGGTCCGTGGCACCCACCTGAGGCTATGTGAGGCTGCCTGCCCCAAGGTGGCCCAGGTTCTCTGGTACCTGCATGAGGCTATGTGAGGCTGCCAGAGGTCGAATGGCATCCCTGGTACCCCCTGAGGATGCCCGAATGTGGCACAGCGTCCTTGGTACCCACCTGTGTCTGCCCAGAGGTGGTTCAGGGTCCCTGGTACCACCCTGAGGCTGCCTGGCGGTGGCCCAGGGTCCCTGAAAACTGCCTGAGGCTACGTGAAGCTGCCGATCCCTGGTAATCCCCCTGAGACTCTTCTGCTCAATTACTGTGCACCATGATGGAACATTTGGCTCAGGATACATATGTTTACACATCAAATTTACTTGAATATAATAATCAAATTTTAGATTGAACAGGACATTATGAAATTTTAGTGAAAATGTTAAGATAATAATGTAATTCTCAAAATCAAATTCACATATTATGAGATTTCATTTTTCCCCCTTTTTTGATTACTTTTTCTTTTAAGGCTTAACCTTGGCTGATCTGGAACTCATGCTGTACCTCCAAGTTGGCTGGGAACTCACAGTGATCCTTTTACCTCAGCTTCTTGAGCACTGGGATTAAAGGTGTCCATCACCACACTTGGTCATTTTTTCCCCTTTCTTGTTAACTCCATGATGAGTAAATATGAAAAAGTATGGATGGGTACAACTTACTTCCACAGGCCAGGAAGGTGAACAGGAAGGAGGAGAGACAGGTAGCACTCATTTCTGAAGTCCATGGAAGTAAACATGAAGGAATACAGACAGGTAGTACTCACTTCCAGGCAAACTTCTTGTTTTATGCAGATAAAGAAAAGACATTAGTATTTGGATCTCTATTCAACTCATACTCTAAATGGAAGCAATAACAATAAATGGAATACAATTCCTTTGATCTATGTGAACTCATCAAAACAAATACTTCAACAAATATAACAATGATTACAATGTATTTATTATATGGTTTGAAAATTTAAGAAGAGATACGAAAAATGAGTAATGAAATTTTAAAGATTTTAAATTTTACTTATATGTGGCCTTTGTCTTAGTGATTTTGGTCTCCTTTGTTCAAATACTGATAATCATCATTAAGGATCACATGAACAGAATGTAATTGCATATAATGGTTAGAACACTTTGCATAAATAATAATCACACTGTTGGAAAACTCTTTAATCATTCATTTCTTCATATAGTAAATATGTAACAATATTTACATGAAATTGTTTATGTCAGGAATTATATATGTTCTGGATAAAAATACCTCTTAGTATATTTTATAAGGAAAGAAATTGAATATTTACAATTTTACCTTGAAAACATCTAAATGATCTTGGTGAAGTGCAGCTCTTGGCTGCTGTAGTTTCTGTGGACCATTGATTCTCAATAGAACACTGCTGTTTCCTCTCAAGGTAACATGGATTGAGCTTGCACAGCAGTGAAATGAAAGGTCAGTTCCCATGAGCGGTCTTCAAAAGCAGGCATTTCAGTGACAAACTAATAAATGAGTAAATAAAACAAAAATAAAATCCAAATGGGTGGGTGATATTTTAGTGACACAATTTATTTAACTTTCAAAGTTATAGCATTCTAAGACTCAGAAATTACTATCTCTGTGTGTCTATTCTCTATTAGATTCTATGCAAATCTAAAATTTATGAATCAAAGAGAATTTTCAGAAGCCTCCGAAGGCATATGTTCTGAGTATGTATGCTTTGGCAGGTCTCTAATTAATTAGAGAGTTAGACTGATTTCATCTGTTATCAGTTCTGGTGAAAAACCCAGTTATGGTGAAATGGTTTGTAAACCCTAGAAGAGTTCCAAGGAGCACTGATGGTTAAACAGCAAGTGTCTGGTGGAGGAAACTTCTGTTCTTTGTTGGAAGCTCAGGGTGCTCTAGAAGATTCTGAAGGCCTGTGTCAGTAGGACTTCCAGAGTTGGAAACAGATGCTGGGATTGTATAGCTGCTGGCACACTGATTCTCCTGAGAAGCCTCCTGCAGGCTTGTATCAAAACATGCCTTGTCATCCATTTAAATCCATTCTCACATATCTGCTTAGCGCAGAGAGATTTTTTTAACCTTTCTAGAAAATGTTTTACATAAACAAGGATTGGCACACATGAGTAGGATATGGAGGAAACATCCTCTTTCTCAAGAAAGGCTTTCTTCATTTGCAAATATCTGTCTATGATTCTTCAATGTTAAAAGAAGCCATATCGGGCTGGAGAGATGGCTCAGCGGTTAAGGCACTCGCCTCCAGTGCTTAGTTCAATTCCCCAGGACCCACATAAGCCAGACCCACAAGGTGGTGGCCCTGGTGTTCTCTGTATCTCTCTGCTTGAAATGAATAAATAAAATATTTTTTTAAAAAAAAGAAGCCATATCATTTCAAATAGACATAGACACAATAGAGAACTCAATATTGTCTCAGATGACATTGGTCAAGCATAGAAAAGCCTATCTTTACATAACTGGAATGTGAAATTAAAATATAAACCTTTCCTTTTTTGTTTTAATTTTCCTACACAAAATCCCAGAATGATCTTGCAACTAACTTTTCTTATTATAGGAACTAATTTTAAAAGTCAAACCTCAGTGTAAAATAAAATCACATTCTCTTATCTCACACAAATCCATGTGTTCATGTGGTCTTGTGATGTGTCCCTGCAGAGAACACAGAGTACTTAATGCACGGATGGATCTGTTTTGTTTGTGGTATAGCAGAAATAAGTTGGATAGAGAAGGGGAAAGGATTTCCTAGACTATACAGGTATAGTCTATTTTGGCTAATGTCAAATATTTTGGGAACACAATAGTAGGGCCTCTGCGGGAAATTCTATGCTAAAGTCAGTATTTTGTTTTGTTGCATTTTACTTCTTTTGCAGGGGTTGGCTATTTTTGTCACTTCATAAATTACATATCCAAGCATTATTTATTTATTGAAATATTGGAATTGACCACAAGACCTCACACATACGAGGCAAGTACTCTACCACTGAGCAACACTTCCAAACCCCAGTATTACTTTGAACTGAAAGTCATTCCATGTTAGGTTGGAATACTGCTGGAGAATCCTCTATTGCAAACAACTAAATATACTTCCACATGTAATGTTTTAGACATTATCTTACAATTCTTTTTTTTGTATTTACATATTTGAGGCTGGATTGTAGCTAGCTCATGCTTGCTGGAGAGAGCTTATTTCATGAACTCATCTTATTCCTACAGGACCTTGGAAAAGTTATTTGACTGTGTTTTAAAGTAAGGGATATAAAGTAGTATACCTCTTATAGTCTAGTTATAAAGAGAAATAGATAGTGACTATAACATTGTAAGTATGCTATAAATGTGTGTTCGTATAATAGGGACTAGCAGGAGAATGAGGATACCACGGAATCCATGCAGTACATCAGCTTAACTCAAAGCCACAGGCAATTTGGTGTTTTCTATCATTACACAAATGTTGCAATTTCCAGAGTGTTCACATATTATTATCCTTGGCTTGAATTCTTCACTAGACAACACATATTATTTGGAAAAGAGTTTAACAGAATCACAGATTTTTCCAAATAATTATTTTGCCAATCTGTTACCAAATTGACAAAGAAATTATGTACTTCATTTATGATTGCTGATCAAGGTTACCTCAAGAATATCTTGTTTTTCTTCTTAAAATATCATTCTTTATAAGAAGCAGCTCTAAAAGTACTGTATGTCAGTGGTTTATATTTGAGTCATTTTTTAAATCCTTATGGTTCTCAATCATTGTGTCCTTTATGTGATATATAGAGAAAAGTTTTTGATGTGTTGGATGAGCTAATTCAGGCTTTATGGAAAACAGTGATCTCTATTTGTTTGTAATTATTCTCATCAGGTTGTCACGGTTCAGCTGAGGGGAAAAATAAAAGCTACATGACTCATCTAAAACAAACATTATATAATTTTAAATTAACATTTAGATGGCCTAGATTGAAAATCGAGCCAAGTGTACTTGTAGAAAAAATATGGATGATACTAATATTTCTTTACTCTTAAACCCTATAGGTGTAGCTCATGAGTAATCTAAGCCTATATTTATCTCCATTCTCTTAAAATTTTATAACCTCTTTTCTAAATACAGGCATTACTGAACTCTGGTTACCTGTGTACTCTGAAGTACAAACACAAAGAGAATTTTTTTTGGCTTTGAAGTGCAAACCAACTACAGACATAGTTTAGGAGTTTGTAACTCTATTGTTGGAATGAATAGATCTAAAACTGGAAAATGTCTAAACGAAAAAAGTTATGTTTCTGCAATGGTAATTTTAAAATTACCTACACTGAATACTGAATTCTAGTTTAGGTTGTTTATACTTACCTGGGTTTAAAGTCACAGAAATTTCTATTTATGTTACAAAACCCATAAATTAAGAATAACTACTTATTCTTGAGCAGCACCTTTAGGGCCATATTACTTAATCTTAGAAAATTTATGAATGAAAATGTTCTTTTAAACAAAACAAGTGACAAAGATCAATTACAACTTTTTAAAGGTTAAGCTAATAAACTGGAAAGAAAACTATAAAATTCGGATCAATTAGATTACAGATTTCACAAATCCCCTGCTTTTCCGTATCTAATTTTTGGTAGCACTAAACATGTATACATTAAATTAATGCGTTGCTAATCAGGGTTAATTAAAATCATGATTAACATCAAGATATGAAGTAAGCTCATATGGTAGTTTGAGTGTAATATCCCCTAGCTCCATGTGTTGGTGATTAAGTTTCTTAGTCCCAACCTAGTAGAGCTCTTGGAAGGTAGAGTCCTGCAAGAGAAAATGTGCTACCAGAGTAGAACTTGAGGTAGAGTCAGCCCTGTGTGTTCAGAGTCAGCTTGTGTTTGCTGTTATCTCTCTGCTGTGGATGTATGAGGAGGTGAGTCAGCTTTCTCTGCCATGATGAAGCTTCTTCTGGAATCTGCAATCCTCAAATCAAACCTTTTCTTCTTGTAAGTGGTATCTGGTCAGGTGGTTGCCCAGAAGTGAGAAGTTATAGTAGTTTTAATATTATAGTGTAAATGTATGGACCCACAGACTCATGTGTTTTATTAAAATTCAGTTTTCAGCTTTAGCCCCTAGGAGGCAATTTCCTACAGGGGTCTGTGGGGGGATCACCGATTCCAGCCAAAAGGTGGGGAAACAGAAGTTTGAGCCTTAGCTGTTTTTGCTTTTGCTTTGTGTGTTTACTGGCTGTTTAGTGGTTTCTCTCTGCTTGGATCTATGAAAGAAGCCATATTCTTCCACCATTGATGGAACTTCCCCTGAATTTGCAAGCTGAAATAAACTTTCCTCCCATAAACCATCTGGTTGGACCTTCCTCCCAGCATCATGGAGCTGACAGCCATAGAAAGTAACTGCAACTGCTCAGCTTGTTTTTCTAAGAGAGGCAATCAGTCTGTCTGTCTTTCAAATATAAATTAAGGTGATTCCCCAATGTCAAACAAGCATAGTTCTTTTTGACAATGCTTGCAGCCTCATACCCAGATGTTTCTTTTTACAAAGGGCAGAGAGAGATGCACACCTGCCATAATTGCATAGAATAAGTGACTGGTGTATGCTCAATCCTAGACATGACATCTAAACTTCTCCTTCTAAGCCTCAGGAAATTTTGCTCAAGAGGAAGAGGAAGGGCTACTGAATGTTATATTCTAAATAAAAGTCTACACTTCTGAACAACATTCATGAACTCAGACCAGATGAGATTTCTTACACAAGATTAACCTCACCTTTATTTTATCATAGATAAGGAGGGGTGCATAAGGCTCATACCCCTGAGAATAAATAGACTAATTCTGGGAGGGGGTTATAGTCTCTGGTGGGGAGTAACCACCAGTGGGTTGTCCACTCTGCAATTAATGATGCCCCATCCATGGTCATGCAAGTGACCCTAATTTAACTCAGTGGGTCAATAAAAAATACTAACAAAAGGCATGAAAGTAGGAAGGGGATCTGACGGGGAAAATATTGGTTGTTTTGGGAAGGAAGGGGAACAAGAAAGGGTCCTGGTGAAATGTGAGACTGAAATGTATTATTTATATGTATAAAAGTAACAAAAAGGATATAAACAAAGAAATTACCTGTGAGCTTAAACAAGTCTGTTGTATAGGTCATTCATTACTACTAAAGAAGTGAAAAGACTGGAAGTGAGTCTTTTTCTCTACTTCTTGTTATGGCACTTATAAGTAGACACTGTAGAGACTGTATAGACTTGTTATCTGGCATTTAAAATCACTGGTGATTTATTAAACAGAAAACTATAATATTTTTTTCAGTATTTTATTTACACTTTCTCAAAACACCTAAATGTGCTTTGAGAAAGAGCTCTACTATATATACCCCAGATTGGCCTTGAAAGTGCAATCCCCCTGTTTCCACCTCCTAAATTCTGGGAAACAGTCTTGTGCTACAACTGTTAGCTTATAGTTTGCATGAGTTAGCATTAACGTGTAAATATTGAAGATATGTTGCCGTGCTATTTTTCCCAGAAAAAAATTATGGTCAGTCTATTTGTAGGACTCTTCTATAATTTAAAAAAAAATTGAAAACTGCTGTCCCCTCTAACAACTCTTTTTAATACTCCCATGACATGGAATTCTTTGATAAAACATTTGTTGGTATACACTATGGCATTTAAAATTGAAAAGAGAGCTACATTAAAATCCCACATATTGTCTCAAGTGATTGCCTACCTTCCTTTAATCTCTTTTTTTCATATCTAAAAAGTGAATGAACATGTTGACTCACAGGGCCTCTCACTAACCTTCAAATTGTCATTTTGATAATCTAAAATGATAGTAGCAAATATTGAAAAAAAGTGTTTGTCTTCCCATGGAAAATGGTAATAAGTAATCTGTTTTCTAATCATTTTTATAAATAACTTTCTTGTATTGTTATGTTGTGTATTGCAGTGCTGAGAATATTCAGCTACATGTTTTAAAAGTTGACCCTAAGAAGAATTTCAAAAATTACATATATACAGAAAAGATAGATAGATAGATAGATATTAAAAACATAGCTGGTAGTGGTTTGATTTATGTGTCCCCCATAAATTTATGTACTCTGATTGCTTGATCCCCAGCTAATGGAAATTTTGGAATTGGACCCTTATTGGAGGTGTGTTGTTGGAGGCAGGCTTATGAGTGTTATAGCCTGCTTCCCCTTGCCAATGTTTGGCACATTCTCCTGCTGCTATTGTCCACGTGATGTTGGCAAGAAGGTGATGTCCAGTTTCTGCTCATGCCATGGCTTTCCCTGACATCCTGGAGTTTCCACTAGTCTGTAAGCCAGAATAAACGCATTCCTCCCATCAGATGCTTTTTGTGACAGCAATAAGGAAACTGACTGCAACATAACCATTCACACATTAGTTTATTTTGCTAGCATTTACCTTTCCTACCGCAACCTGTTCTTGCAGACAGTGGAAAAGAAATAGGTTACTGCAGGGTCTTGTTTCACAACTTGAAACATCCTGGGTCCTTGTGTCAAAATCAAACATAATTAACTCCTTCTTCTTTATACCTTTGGTAACTTAGAAGTTACTTCCTTCCTCTATTAGATTTCCTTAGCTGAGTTAACAAGACATTTATGATACATTTTATCATCATCCAACTTGGCTCATTCTTCTCAGTGACCCTCTCTACTGAATCTGAGGTTAATTGCAGCCTGTAAGTATTAGCTTCCTTTTAATCAAAATAATCAAGTTAGAAAAGTATTCAATTTCTAAGACTGATAAGTTCTTGATAAATTGAGTATAAAAATATTTAGTCAATAAATATAGATGCAATGACACCTGTGCTGGATATGTCACAGGAGAAAAAGTTCTGGGGATACAAAGTGATAAAATGAGATGCCTGTCCCCTTATGATTCAATGTTTAGAGCCAGAGACAAAAGCACATAGACTATTCAGAGCTGATGGACCTCTTGTCCTGAAGGTGTGTGACAGACCATAAGACCATGACAGAGAAGTGAAGAGATTGAAAGAGCTGATGGACATGTTCTCCTGCAGGTGTGTAACATACCATAGGACTGTAACAGGTATAAATAAGAGAACTGAGACCACACATTTTTGGAAAATGGGGAGTTTATTAGCAGCTTGGAAGGGGAGTCTTTAGACAAGCAGTCCAAGGGTGAGTTACAAGGATCTGGGAAATAGGCCATGGCCTGCAAGTGCTGACATCCCCAGTGTGCAGTGGGTCAGCAAGGGGAAGGGAATCAGTTTCAGCTGGCCAAGAGGCAGAGAAGAGGGGGAGTTTGTCTCAGAGTGTCTTAGCTTGTGGGAAAGAGGAGGTCAGAAGGAGCCTGGGAGAGGGAACCATTGGCCTGCCACACATGCACACATCCGGGTAGAAGTTCAGGGCAGTGCACATACTGAGGAACTTTCACTGGTCTAGGAGAGGAAGGTGACTCAGGAGGGAGGGCAAGGGACCCAGTAATTGGGAACATCTGAGCTCTGAACCAAGGAAGAGCGAAAGAAATGAAAAGAGAGGAAGGATTGCAAAGTGAGATGGTCTGGGTTCAATTCTCTAGTACCTACATAAAGCCAGATGCACAAAGTGGCACATACATCTGGAGTTCATTTGCAGTGTCAAAAGGCCCTCCTGGCATACACATTCTCTCTTTATCTCCTTCTCTCCTGTGTCTGTCCTTCCCCCTCTCCATATCGCTCTCTATCTCCTCTTCTCTCATGACTTTCAAATAAATAAAAAAGTAAATAATAAATATTTTTAAAGATCTTAAAATGTGAAGATTCCAGAAGCCTCTCCTTTTACCACCACTCTTTCTCATCCCTCTGCCCCTGCTCTAAGCTATCTTCTGTCATGGAAATTGAGGTTTCAAAGAGTTACTTCTACCCTTCTTTTGTTTTATGCATGCAGGAAGTTTATCGATACAGTATGCTTGGCAACAGACTCCACCTTGAATGCTGACTCAAACAGCATCATTTTCAGCATCTGATTTCATCAAACCTGTTCAGGTGCAGCTTCCCTTTTGCTTGGATTTCTGGCTCAAGAGGGAAAGAATCACCAGATGGTTGGGGTGAAGCTTTCTCCCTTGACTCCTGCCCAGTGTTGTCAGGATCTGTGGAAACAATCGCCACTTCAAGATGCAGAGATTTCTCAGAGGCTAGTTTGATAAAGGTCTCTGCATCCAGGGGTTCTTCAGGTAACTCAGGATGACCAACTAAAGCAGTGTTAGCAGAACTATAGCTTCTGCCTCCATGTGTAATGAGGACTGGGTTTGTGCATTCTCCTCTAACTGTACAAGTTTCACATTCTCTACATATATTTTAGATGTGCCTGAGGCCGTCTCTGGGGCTGCAGGCTTGGGACTAACTGGCTCATTCTCCTTAAGAGTTGATCAGTAAGAGGGAAACTATGTGTTCTGGAATTTGCTCAAGATAGAAAAGGCCTCACTTACAGGTGCCTGGTGAAATATGGATGATACACAAAGGGTTGAGGTTGGAAGTAAACTTCAGCTAGATTTGGGAATCTTAGAATCAACACCGCCTATTATGTTAATCACTAGGCCTTTGGTACCTGACATGGAAGGAAATATCTCCTCTTTAGAAGCTAGCACCTGTAGACCCAAAACAAGAGATCAAAGGTTGACCTTCGAAAGGTATGGGATGGGATGGCTTCAGAAATAAAAAAAAAAGAAAAGAAAAGAAAAGAAAGTTAAAAAAAAGAAAATACATAATGCAGTGTAAGAATTTATCCTCCCTACTTCTCCACAAGAAGACTTTCAAAGAAAGCAGAGAGAACCCCACCTTCTTTGCAGTCTATCCCGATACACTCTTATTGGCATTAATAAAACTTAGTGTGATTGACAGAGAGGCTACTAAAAATAGAATCTAGGTAATCCAGAATTATGTGTATCTGTTAACCTATACTGATCTCACTCTCCGACGGAGATTGTGTTTGTATTTTTCAGAATGCAGCGAGAAAGCTGTGGCCCATCTAACCATACCAACTGACCATAGGCCGATAGCTGAGATCCTATGAGAGATGAGCCACCACAGACATACCATGGAGGATCCATATGGAACCCCACAGAGAATGATGGGATGAACAAGGGACCCACAGCCACAGCCATTTAATCAACACAGGATAAGCCAGTGAGACAGAAACCAATGATTTCTCAACATTACAGCAGACTTAATACTCACCCACCACGACTCAGGGAACTGAGTGGAGGCAGAAAGATTGTGAGAGCAGTGGTGGGGGAGAGTATCAGAGGCATGGCACCCCTCAGTGACAACACACTTGGGTCAGGAGAACCCGGCTGAAGACTGGGATATCCATGGTCCCCTACCACAAAGACTGATCTAGACGACCCACGGAGGAGGATATCCAGCTGACTGGGGATGGGGAAGGGGGGGAAATGAGGAATTGGGGATGACAACTCATGGTTGGCTTACTAAACAATGTAAATCATTATGGACAATAAAAATAAATAGATAGATAGATAGATATAGATAGATAGATAGATAGATAGATAGATAGATAGATAGATAGATAGATAGAAAATAAAAACGTTGGGGCCTCAAAAGAAACTCTCAGAAGTTTTCCAAATTCTGAACCTAATCTTAATGCAGGATTTGGGGTTCAGGTTCTCTGCACCCTGAGGTGGAGATTATTATCACAGAATCTGACAACACTGAACAGGAGTCAGGGGAGAATGCTGCACCCCAACTATCTGCTGATTCTTTCCCTCTTGAGCCAGAAATCCAAGCAAAAGAGGAAGCTGCACCTGAACAAGTTTGATGAAACCAGATGCTGAAATGATGCTATTTGAGTCCAAGAGTCTCATTTTGAACCCCAATTTCGGGTCCTGTCCTATTTTTATCAATGCATTGTTAACAAAAATGGACTCAATAAGGATAAACCATGAACTATGAAGCTTATTTTGCGAGAAATCACAAACTGTGGGGTTTATTTAAGAAAAATTAGGACAAAGGAAGTAAGACTAGAGCAGAGTCCCAAACACTTGGAAGGCAAGACACACACATTTCCATGAGAGGCACAGCCAAGGCCTTCCGATGTGTTAAAGAGAAATGGAGGTGTTTAGGGAAGGAGGCTAGAGCAGAGCCAGAAGAATGTGAGAGATGAGTCCTATTTAGGGAGATTTAGAAGGATCACACGTGGAAGGCGGATCATTCATCTTGAGCTTCCTGGTGGAAGAAAGTTAAAAGTGTTGGTGGTTTGCGAATAGCAGAGAGTACCACACAGTGAGAAATGGGTAATAAAAAGAGTTTACCCATACTTGCATCAAATTTAGAGAAATTACACAGCTCTCCGTCCCAGAATTAGAGGAAACACCCACATCGTCAACAAAAGTGTAAGAGAAGTAACACAGGTGGTAGATACAGAGGAAAATCATACATGAAATCAAAATGATAAATTACTCCAAAGTATAAAGGTGAGGCAAGCAGAATAACTTCCCAGACCAAGAAAGGATATCCTGCTCCATGCCAACCCCCACACATGCATGCTCAGCGGGCTGGATGAGAATGGAAGTTACTCATGTGTATCCAGGGAGAAATCACTGAGCAGAGCAAGGGGATGCAGAAAGCCAACAATAACCTGGTACAACCATTATTGTCTACCCAGCTGATTGGGATGGGGAAGAGGGGTATTGGGGAACTGGTCATAACAACTCATCATTTGCCCATTAATTAATGTAACTCATTATGGACAATTAAAAAAAAAGAAAATGCATTCTTTCCTCAGATCCAGGTATGCAAAGGGAAGACTTAATATGTTTGTAGATTGAAAGTGGCAGGTTTCTGGGCCTGCCCACCTCTGTCGTGAAAGCTGCCATCTAGATAGTGTGCTAGACTGTGGGCAGCAGGCGGACATTGTATCCTGATGAGTCTTGATCAGACACAATTTCCATTTATGCCAAGGTGAGGTGACATTGGTACTCTCTGAGCCTCAGTTCTTAACTGATACTGCTTAAAGCTAGACAGCTGTTTCCTATCTCTCCTTCAACATTAGCAGTTGTCAGAAGGCAGGAGGGTAATAAAACAAGAAATGGCGCACAAGGCTCTATGATAGGTTAGTCTAGTTCTGAGGCTTTTTGTAAATTCTCCTAATGTATATAAATTTCCTGGGAAGTTAAAGTTTTTAAGGTTTCTAAAATTCATCAAAGTCAAGTTACAAGGCTACCTCTGCATGCTATGAGAAGTAAAGTGGATCAGAGTAATGCCAAAAAAGTATTTCATAATAGACATCAATAAAAGTTCAGTTATTAGCTAATGCATATTAGGTTGCCAAGGAAGGTAGGTGTTACTGACCTTTGTGGGACCACAAACGTGACATTCAGAGCTCAGCTTTCACCAGAATGTGGAGTCACTCCATGCAGAATCTGATGATCAGGTGTGAGCCCTGTGTAGCTCAGGTCCTCTCGGGTCTGCTGTTATGGGGAATTTTCCAGGAAGTTAGCCTCAGGGATATTCTTACAGAAAATTTAATATAAGTACAGTCATTATCCAAACATTTACCATAATATTAATTCTGCACCTTTGAATGCACCTTTAACTTTCTCTTTTCATTTTGATATTGAAATTTTGTGGCTCCTTTTATGCTAACACATATAATTTGGGGTGTTCCCGGATCCTTGTCCTATGAATTCAATGAATTAAATCCACAGACTAGAGGATAAGGTTCAAAAAGATTTTATTATTAACGCCATAGACCAGCATTATGAGTCACTACGAGGTCCGAAGCAGGATCCAGCTCCCAGAAGGCAGTTAGTGTAGTGCTGGAAGGCACTGCACAGGCTGCCAGGGGAAACTGATCAATGACAGCTGGAGTAAACAGAGACAACTGGCATGAAATTCATTCTGTGGCCATGAGTATAGTAGGCTGACCACAACTCCTACTGGGAGAGAACAGCTAACCAAGAAAGGAGCACTTGTGTAATGGAGAAACCTGGGCCTGGGGGAGATAATCAACAGCTTTCAAATTTGGCCAAATGTTCCACTTAGTGAGGGGAGCCCTTGTCTGGAACTTGGGATTCAGGGCGATAGGCACCAGATCCCGTACTCTTGGGCTCCCAAGACAAGATGCACTATGGGAGCGAATGATGGGGAGGCTACTAAAAATAGAATCTAGGTAATCCAGAATTGTGTATATTTGTTAACCTACACTGACCTCACTCTCTGATGGAGATTATGTTTGTGTTTTTCAGTATGCAGTGAGAGAACTGGGGCCCATCTAACCCTACCAACCGACTGTAGGCAGATAGTTGAGATCCTGGCAAGAGAGGAGCCACCACAGTCATATTGTGGAGGATCCATATGGAACCCGCAGAGAATGATGGGATGAACAAGGGACCCACAGCCACAGCCATTCAATCAACACAGGATAAGCCAGTGAGACAGAAACCAATGATTTTTGACACAAAGACCCCTAAACTCACAACCTTAAAGCAGCCTTAATACTCATCCACCACGACTCAGGGAACTGAGCAGAAGAGGGCAGAAAGATTGTGAGAGCCGTGGTGGGGGAGACTATCCAGAGGCATGGCCAGGAGAACCTGGCTGAAGACTAGTCTATCCATGGTCCCCTGCCACACGGACTGATCCGATCCAGACAATCACGAAGGAGGTTATCCAGCGGATTGTGGATGGGGGCATCGGGGAATTGGGGATAACAACTCACTGTTTGCCCACTAAATAATGTAACTCATTATGGACAATAAAAAAAAGAAAAAAAATATTTTATTATAGCTTAAAGCTTGAGGAGGAAGAGAAGGTGGCAGGGTCTTAAGCCCAGAAGAGAAGAAAAGGAAGGTGGGACTCTTGCTCATAGTAGCAAGAGTATGGGTGGGGTGAGAATCTCCAGGAGAGAAGAAGGCAGAGCTCTTGCTCAGAGTATAAGAGGACATTTTAGAAGCCCAAGCCAACTTTAGAGACTCAGATCTGTTATTTTTTTAATGGCGAGTGGCTACATGAGAAAGGCCAGATTTATAGGATTTTTATGAGCCCCATGGATGGGTGGCTAGTTTAGCAAGTTTACTTCTGATGCCAGGAGTCTGGGATCAGGGATTTTGGAATTCCCTTGGAAGGGAGTGGAAGGACTCTTTAAGGGGACAGAGATAAGGAAAGGCAAGACCCTTCTGAAGATTCAGACCTGTAGCCAGGGTTGTGGGGAGGGGGTTGGGGCTTCTTTCCCACGTCTTTTTATTCCTCTTATAGTTTCCCTTCTTTTGCTTGGCTGGTCAGCATAGATCCCCTGACTTCAAAGCCGCATGGCTAGCACCTCCCCCATGTGCTCTCAGCAATTGGTGGTTGGAGATCTCTGTAGCTTCTCATTTCCTGCTCTTAAATAAAGACTCCCAATATACCTTATCCTCTGGTGGTCTATAATTTGAATTCTTTAATTTTATGTAGCAAGAATCCGGGTACTCTTAAATTTTTAAAGTGTGTGGGAACAAGCTGGAAACTCCAACTTTCCCATCACACTTCCTCTTAGCTGGTGACCTTGGCTATTTCATATCCAACTGGAAGACTCCTTTTTCTTCATTGTCAGTATTTTGACCTTCAGAGATCATCACTGTGGTCACAGGTAAAGCATCTTCTTGAAAAGCTTGCCCTGGCTCATGCTGGCTTGAGCCTTTCCCCATGAGCAGAATGGATTGCAAATGTGGCGATCTAGAGGAGCAGGATCTTTAGAATGAATTCTGGGAGCAAGAGACAGAGTGGCCAGGGCTGGAGAGATGGCTCAGTGGTTAAGGCCCCGGGTTCAATTCTCCAGGACCCACATAAGCCAGACCCACAAGGTGGTTGCCCTGGTTCTCTCTCTCTCTCTCTCTCTCTCTCTCTCTCTCTCTCTCTCTCTCTCTCTCTCTCTCTCTCTCTTTCTCTCTCTCTCTCTCTCTTTCTCTCTCTCTCTCCTTGAAAATGAATAAATAAAATATTAAAAATAAATAAATAAATAATGTTAAAAGAAGGGGGCAACGGAAACTAGGTGAAAAGAAGCCCCAAATGGGCATGGAGAACGTATGGAAGACATAGGGAGGGCGGAGGGAGGAGGCCCAGAGGATGTTGGGAGGACTTAGGGAAGACACAGGAGGACAGACATTTCTTTAGTACACACTCTTAACTTTCATTTAAAAAATTGTCTATTTTGAAGACTTGGTGATTATCTGTGAGAGAAGAGTGGATTCAAAAATGTTTCATTCCTGATTTTGAAATTATTTTAGGTTCATAGAAGATTTAATGATTATTTCCACATAGCCTTCAAACATGCTTCAAAACATTCACTTTCTTCCCATCATGTTATCTTGATAAAACCTAGTAAAATAATGTTATTATATTACTACTAAATAAATTACTTCATTGGTCCCAATGTTTACAGCTTTTTCACAAACTGATCACCTACTCATTCCAGAACAGAACCTTCTATGGTATTCATGGTTCTCATTCACATTTTCCTACTCCTCATCCTTCTCCAACCTGTGATGTTTTTCCTATGTCACTGTCTTCCATAACATTGGCTTTTTGAAGAACTTGATGGTGATTGTAAATTATCACACAATATGGAATGCTTTCTCACACTAGCCTGAAGTTGGGCATGTGAGAGAGGAAGGGAGGGAGCATAAGGGAGACGTGAATAATCTTACTCTGTGGAGCATATTAAGGGTCATGTAGCATCATCCTGACTTAATGATGTTCCTCACAATTATTTGGCTCAGGTGATGCCTGCCAGGTTTCTCCATGAAAACGTCCATTTTATTTGTTGCTACCGATTTATTATGTGTCTTGCATGCCATGATCATTAGTGGTTTGTCTTTACTTTCCAACAAAAATATGCTTATAGGCACATGTGCTTGAATCCTTGAACCCCAAACTGGTGGTGTTTTCTGGAAGAAGGTGGAACTTTAAGTGTCTCTAGGGATGTGCTTTGAGGTTTGGTAGCTTGATTCCGGGTGCTGTTCTCTCTCTCTGTAACCCATGGAAATGTGTCACACTGTATTTACCAAATTTTATGTTTGAAATTATTTAAAGGAGAAATAACTTCCAAAAAGACTAGCTAGATGTCATATTATCAAACCTTATTTTATTTTGATTTTATTAAAATACAGTATTTATTTTAAAATGCCCTTCACAATTTTATTCACTTAATTGCCTGTGCCACTTTGTGCACATGGCTTTACACAGGTAATAGGGAATCAAACACAGGTCATTAGGCTTTACAGGCAAGCACCTTAACTGCTCATCCCAGCCCTAATAATGCAGAGTTTAAGGATGAAGCTATCTAACAAATTTTCAAAATACCTTTTCACCCAGAAGACAGCCTGAATTTGTTTTGTGATCATATTTGGAAACACAGTGATGAGAGTCAAGTGCTGAGTTTATGTATTCATTTATATTTTTTCCCAAAATTATCTGCTTGTGCAGGAAAAATTTAATTTAAATGACTTACATCAACAATTTGGGCATACATTATTTGTCTTTCATGTGCTTGAGGAGATGCAAATAGGAAAAAAAAGTGTAGGTTTGACTTAAACCTTTTAGTTTTTATGAGTACATTGACTACATTTATCAAATAATTTCATTAATCTTTGTAAGACATAACCTGAATTAGGTACATACTTTGACAGACATTGGCAGAAGTTTTGTATCTTAGAAGATGCTGAAGGTACTTAAAGTTCCCTAAAATATTATCACTCAATTTCACAATACTCTTGAACAGAATTCTATCACCTGCTTTATTGCACATGCTCTCTGTATCTTTGTACTAATTATTTGACACAATCATGTCTTTTTGTATTTGCTGAAAGTCAGTGAAACCCTAACATACATATTATCTGGATATGAAGAAAGGGGAGTAGTACAAAAATAGCTATGGCATCATTCAGTTTTTTTCTCTTTGAAGTGCAAATTATCACTCTATGCTACTAAAATCTCTTTTCTTTTGTGTTGAGGTCATTGGTTCTGGGTAGTTTCCCACATAAATATTTACTTGCATAAAAGGTACTCATAGAGAATATAGTTAAGTAATAAACATGATTGTTAGTATTTTATAAGTATCCACACATTTACAATTTGTGTGTGTGTGTGTGTGTGTGTGTGTGTGTGTGTGTGTGTGTGTGTGTGTATGATGTGAGTAGGTATTTAAGACAGAATATACTGGGGCAGAATAATTAAAAATCTTTCAAGAGATAATGTTTAGATTTTCAATTTCCTTGAGGCTGCCTTGATCCAAGTAGTCTTCTTCTGGGATATGAACCTGTTATTGTGGATCCAGACAGCTTTTACAATGTACAAACTCCAAATTGTACAAAATACACCTGGAAACTATAGTGGTCTCTTTATTGAGTCCAGAGGAGATAGAACTGTTTGAACAAATGTCTAGGGGATGTGATAATGAATCTCCAAACATAGAGGTGAAGTAGATAAATACAAGATATTTGACTTTTATACAAAACAAATTCATATGGCTTTATTTTTAATATTATGTGAATTAGGAACTTGAGAATTTAAAATTTAAAGCAAATAGCAAAGCAAGCACAGAAAACCTTAATAATAAGTAGTACAGGTAATGAAATTTCTGGGCATAAAACTTTTTAATCTGCATGTTCAACATTTAATGGGCAATATATGTATGGTAGTTCTTGCTTTGAGTTCTATGCTAGAATATTATCGTGAATTATTTCAATATCAGTGGTCAAGTACAAGACTATATCACTTTACTATGGAATTTTCATATGTATTAATATGTGCAATAATGAATAATATTCAAAGAAAATATTGTATGCTTGTGTTTCTGAGCAGTAAGCACTTATTGCTCTTTCTTAGATAAAATCTTTTTATTCCAGGCACATATATGCCAATGAAAAAATTACCTTGGATTTATTACTGCCTAAAAACTTAATATAATCATAAACTATACATTTTGTTGTAATGTTTAGTCTTCTCAAATACATATATCTTAAATATATTTTATAATGCTACATATAACATATATTTATATGTATACTTACAATATTAAAATAATAGCAAATACTAAAATGGGGAACTATATATTTAAATTTTAGTGTTAATTCATAAAGTTTTATTTGTGCAATCACATCAAAGTATTTGTTCGCCTATAGCCTTTGTCATTATAATGATCTAGTTGAGTAGGTATGACAGAGATATTTATGCCAATACTTACATTGCTCAAACATAGTCCCCCACTACTACAAATCGTGCAGTTGAGTTTCCTGCATTTGAGAAAATCACAGGAGCCAGCACACCAGGAGTGCCATGGATAAGCCTTGTCTGGGGAAAAGCACCTTTGTGATCGTGGTATCTCCCCTGCCAAGGGGATGGTCTGTTGCTTTCTGGTGAGCCTAAACTGAAGTTGAATCCTTGAATTCTTTGGAAAACGAGACTATTTTGAAAGGAGGCTTGCTTTTCTGTGTCAGTGACCTGCATAGATGGAAAGGGCTAGGTCTGAGCGTGGATTTTACAGTCACACTCAGAAATGACGGCATGTCTGCCTTCTGATTGTGGTCTGACCTGTTGCTACTGTTGGCTTCTGCCCTGGAAGTCTTGCGCGTGGACTTTCAACACATGTGGAAATAGGACACAGAACGCTTGAGTTTCTTGCCCTCAAGATAGAAGAGTTAACTACAATCAGCGGCTGCTAGAAAACCAGGATGCAGACCAGGCCGGGACTTTCCTGGTTCCTTTCTCCAGCATGTGCACAGGAGGGAATTTCCATGACATGTCACAAAGGCTCCTCAGGACCATGGGAGCTATGGATTTCCAAGGCTCCTTCTCTGAGGCTCTTTCAGGGACTTTGGAGGGGATGTGCTGAACCAGTTTGAATTTGATTTCAATTACCTCTCAGAGCACTGATTCATGCCCATCAAAGGTCTTCTGTGAATTTATGAGATACTGTGTGGTTGACAAGCCATCACCCAAAATGCCACTGTTAACCACACACCTTCAGCTCTTGGAGATGCATGGGGAGATGTTAGCTGTCTCCAAACTTGACTCCACTTACTCTGAAAAGTCTCCATTTCTGGTGGAACAGTTCCAAGAGCCTACCCTGGGAGGCCTGGATGACAGGGTATTTTGGTCTACCCACTTCCACCATCTGACTAGCTTCATGTTAGAGAACAGGACCAGTGTCTGTGACCTACCTGAGAACCCTGGACTCAAACGTGCCCTATGCCCTGTTCAGTTGGGCAATGGCCTCAGTAGATCTCAACCAGAATGGGCACAATGACCTCGTGATGGGTGCACCAGGCTACAGCTGCATGCTGGGCCTGCTTGGATCTAGGTCTGCCCCTCATCAACCTGGACCTGGATTGTGGAGGGCAACCAGCCCTCAAGAAGCCTTGGCCTTGCTGGACTTTAACAAGGACTGGCTGGATGAAGCTCTCACCGTCCTGCCCCTCTCTCTGTGCTGAGTCCTGTCCAGACTGAGCTCCAGTGAACAAGGTGGCACCTCCCATGGAGCTATGTTGAATCCTGACACAGGTGGAGCTCCTTCAGTAGACACACACTGACAGCCAGGCTACCTGGAAAGGTGACCAGCAGTGCACTGACCCCATAAGGATGGGCTCTGCAGATACGGACATGTCCACACTCCTGCACAGCTCACCTCCTTGCCTCTTGCATCGACACCTCCTGAGATTCCTGCTTGTGCTCAGGACACGTACAACCTACATCATCACTTGAATTCCTGCCTGTCGCTTGTATGTGGTCAGGCTCTCTGGTGGCAGCTCTTAGGACAGTCTCTCCATAACTGCTTCCTTTGGTTACTGGAACTTAGATGATCCCCTAATGCTCACAGTTAGAGGCTTAGTCTGCGCCTGGCAGGTGGTGGGGATTTAGGGTGGAACCTCTTTGGAGGAAGTTGCCCTTTAGGGTATGTTGCGACCCTTTCCTCTTCCCTTCTCTGACACATACCACCACCATGATGTCCCACCTCACCACAGGCCCAAGTGGCCATGGGCTGATGTTGCTAAAACAAAACCAAAATAAATACTTCCTTCCTTAAAAAAAATAGTTCGTTATTCACCATGAAACTCACAGAGAGAGAGAACTACTTTCTCCTGCCAAATTCATTTTCATTTCACTCTTAGGATAACAGTTACACATATTATGTTTGTCCCAGTTTGTGGCACAGGATTCCTCCTACTTTTTACTTCTGTTGAAAGTTCTCCAATTCTCCTGACACTCTATCCCATTATCCACAAGTTACAGTCACCCTGGGGATGCTAGAAATTCTCTTGGAAAATGTTATTACTGGCCTTTTACCTTTTGCAAATTTCTTTCTTTTTGCACCCCCGCAATACTTGACACACTTATAAAAATTGTTGTATCCAGAAATTTTGCTATTTTTATTTCAGGGCAATTCGCTTGGTTTAGGAAGTGATAATACATAAGTTTAAGAGTGTACTATATTTACTAAGATTTTTGTAACCTGTTATATTAAGGATCAACGAACTATTTATTCTCACATATTGAATGTTTAATATGAAAATCATTATGAATGGAATTAAAATGAAAAAACCTCAGCCATACATCAGGCTTTTTTTAGTTGGAAGGCGTAAGGTATGAAGAACTCACATGATGTTTGTATTTCAGATTAGTTTTGTTTGAATTTTTTTTAAAATTATGAAATATTTTATTTATTTATTTTCAAGCAGTAGAAGATAGAGAGAAAAGAGAAAGAGAGAGAGAGAGAGAGAGAGAGAGAGAGAGAGAGAGAGAGCAAGCCACTGCAAACTTAAGATGCACGAAATACTTTTTGCATCTGGCATTATGTGGATATTGGGGACTCAAACCCAGTTTTCTAGACTTTACAGACAAATACCTTAACCACTGAGCAATTTCCCCAGTCCCAAAATTATTTTATTGATAACCTCCATATATATAGACTATATATCATGATAAGTCCCTCCCACCACTCTCCCTTTCCCCCTGCTAAATCCCTGTTTCAAACACATATCTCTTCTATTTTGATATTATCATTAATTTCCCTTCTATTATGCACATCTAGTGTCAGTAACATCAGCCACTCTGAGGTCTTGAATATTATCATCGCTTGGTGCCTCTAAGACAGTTTTGCAAAATACTTCTCCCCTTTTGTTTCTTGTATTCTTTCTGCAACCTCTTCTGGAATGGTCCCTGAATTAAAAATGTTATTTGGCACATACTAGTATGAAAATAACAGTTACATTATTCATAAGAATCACTGTAATCATTTGTCCTAATTTCTATGAGTATTTTAAATATTTAAAGCTGATTAGTACATGAATATCAATCAAAAATCAACTTCTATAAGCATGTGAATTTGGGTCAAGTTCTACCTCAAGGGGCTGGTGAGGTTTCAGTCAATAAAATGTTTCCTTCAAGAGTTCTACATCAATTACTTTCCTACATTATCAGAAGACAGGCTGCTAATAAAGTTAATTTTCATTAACACAATCATCTTGACCTTCTGTTAGTCACAGAAATTTTATGGTCACAGATATCCCAAAGACCTGAAGCTTCCTCCTCCCCACAGATGATTCATTCGTAGTCCGCAAACATTTTCTTCTTCCTAACTCTGGGGATGCTCATAGCATGGTGTGTGAACAGTGAATTTTCTTTTTCCATTCATTCATCCATGCACACGTGTAATTATTCAATTTTGAAATACATAACTGGAAGAATAAATTACAAGGAGTGCAATAAGAAACTAGACAATTCTCACTGAAATGATCATTGAAGGTTGCATACACAGGCAATTTATTTTTGTTGGCTATTCCTCAAATGCATCTTACTTACTTATTCATCTATATTAATGATAATAAATGAAGAGTGATTTTACTTACAGAATCAAAGAAGCATTAGAGAAAATTATAATTAATGATATTCATTTAGAAACTACCAATTTCATACATTTCTACTCTCTTTATTTTATTAGAAACTATGTATAATTGTTTTCTTGATCTTATGTGGACTCTTAAAATAATTCATTTTAGACTAAGAATATTAGATTTCATTATTTTCTTCTTACTTTTATCTGAGTTATAGAGACGAGCTATGTATTCCTGCCTGACTAGGGAATCTGACTAGTGATGATCAATGATTTCTCTTATGTTTCTCAATTGCTGAGGGCATGTGAGTTCTTCCTCAGCACTTGCTTCATGAGCGTAGGTATCCTGTCTGTCTTTTACCATTTTCTTTGGCATAAATAAAGCCTTTATCCTTTTTTTTTTAAAAATAAAGCCTTTGTTTTCACATTATATTCCGCTTGTTAGTACTTAAAATGTTTGTGGTATATTTTATCTAAACTGCCTTAATTTTCTTAGGCTGGTCTATGTTTTTATAGAGTGAATGTTTTGATTAAATGGTTTCCAACATATTTTTTTTTCATTTGTCACATGAATCAGAATACCAACAAAGTTAAAAACATATTTCTGCTATTACTTCTCCAGCATTGTGATTTTAAAAGACAATTTTTATTTTAAATGAAAATAGTTTTTTAAAAATATGCATGTAGATGGTAGTGTGATTGACACATGAATCGCTTGTTGCGTTAGAAAGACTAAGAAGCATTAAAACTTTGCCACAGAAGTAAAATGTTCTTTTTTCCTTGCAGCTTTTAGTTATTTTCTGTGTTTACTGTTTGAACCCTAATTTGACATGAGAAATTTATTCTCTGGACCTGTCTATTTGACTTTCTGTATCCCTCTTTTTTCATATTTTTAATTGTTTTTCTTTTTATTTATGAGGATGCTGTGCACAATAAGAAATATTTTCTCTTAGGAGCCTGTAGTTAGATGTATAAATCTGAGACTCTTCTCCAGTGGGTCAGGGACACTTTTTCATATATATTATTGTCCATCAGTATAAACAATGAATTTCTTTTTTTAATAAATTATATCTTTATTATCCATGGTTACATACACTGAATGAGCAAATGATGAGTTGGTATCTCCAGTTCCCTGATTTCCCTCTTCCCTGTCCCCAATCAGCTGGATATCCTCCTCCGTGGGAAAACTGGATCAGCCCATGGGGTATGAGGTCATGGCTCTCTCTTTTTTTTTAAGGTTTAGAAAACTGTCTTCTGTAAAATATTATGTATGCCCTTGAACTCAAGTTCTACTTCTTTACAAGGAGAACCATTTTTTTAACTACAGATGGTAACAAATATCAAACAAGAAGAGAAAGACCAGGGTTTAGTACTGGACAAGTCATATTTATCACACCCACCATGGCTCAGGAAGCATTGTAAAGGTAGTCGCGGAAACAGTAAAATAGAGAGGCATAGAAAATAAATTTCCCATGTCACATAGCAGCTGATTACCCCAGTAGCAGAAGTGCCCTGTAGGAGTGAGAAAACTGCACTCTAAAACCATAGGCTATTAGACATCTGCTCATAAATCCCAATACCAGAAGAAAAGTTATACCCCTCTCCCACAACCACCAAGCAAGATGTCCATACCAGTACAATAGTGGATCATAGGCTATTTGGGGATAATCTACTCTGTGAGTGGATATGAAGTCTGCTCTATGCAAGGAAATCCATACTTGGTAGTGAGAACTCAGAAACCTATGGTTTGGTAGGTCATAGACCTTAGAGAGAAGCTTCCACTAATCATTGGCTAAAAATAGAGGAGCTACCAATGAAAAGCTCTTCTAAATGACTATATGTATCCCCTTTGATCTCTACTGTTCTCACTCTTGGTTAGAGTCTGCTTTTTACAGATGGTCATGAATAGAGGGGAGATCCAAGACACATCAGAACAACAAGAAAAGAAAGCCAAGTGGGTAGCATGAGACAAGTCATCTGTATAACACCTCATCAGTGACCAGGAAATTACCAAGGAAATGACAGATTAGGTAGGTGTGCCTCTCTAATGCTAGCCTGAGAACCTCCTCCAGGAAGACAGTGGTAGACAATGAAGAGATTTCCTACTCCTCACTGCAGAAAATTAGAGGCTGCTGAGAGCTTAACCCTAAAGGAGATTTATAACATGCCTTCAAAGGATCAGAGAATAGTAGAAAAATGTAGGAGCCACAGGGTGTGTAGACATGCTGCAGGGTTCTGTCTTCACAACATGAAGCAGCTGGTGTATTCATGACCCCATGACGTTTGTTGATAACCCTCAAAACATCATCAAGAACAGTAAGTTTCTGAGACCATCAACATGATGGATGGATGAGGTCAAAAAGAATGAGAGAACATAATAGAGATGAGAATACCTTGAAAGAGAAGTGTGCTCAGGGAGTGGGTAACTGGAGAGAGGGCTCTACAAAGGATAAAGATGTGGGAACATGATCAAATTACTATATAGTCATACATAAAAGTTCTTACTTAAAAATGGTAAAAAAAAAGTGCCATTATCTAATCACTGTGCAGGATTAGAACAGCTAAGAACCATCATCTACTCATGGTAATTTAATCAACTCAGCCTCTGCACTGTCAGAAGAATGAATGAACGTGAGGTAAAGTGGTAAACTTAGAACTACTATGCAAACAAAGCTTAATGAGAAAGAGGTAGAAAATAACGCATGAAAGTAGAAATTCTATTCTAAATATTCTATACTATAATGCAGGATAGGATAAACCTATCATTTCTAATTTTGTGTTACAATTTTTAACATCTTTATTGGATCAAAATTACATATATTAACACAACAATATGTTCAGTATCATAGGTTATTAGATAAAGCCATTGAATCCATGATGACATTCCCTTTTATGCTTTATTCTCCCCCCCACCATGAATCTTACATTCTTTCCACCTCCTCTTCCGCAAATTTCCCTGAGTCAGAGTGGGTGAATTTAAATTTTGCATAGTTACGAGGTTTTTAAGAGTCTCTAAATTTGTGTTTTGGACAATTTTGGGCATCCTTGGTGCCTCTCTCAATGTTACAATTTTTCCTTCCAACAGTTTGGACAAAATTTGATTTATTTTCATCCTCTTTCACCTCAAAATTAATCTGTACCTCGTTATATATTAAGGTTCTGTCTTCAAACTCTGTATAGATTCTGATTACTCTTTGCCAATGACATCATTCCCACACTGCTCAGAGATAATTTTCACTCTCGTTTGTAGTATTATAATAGTTCCTGCATGGGTCCAGTTCCCAGTTTATTTTAGGTCTATTTAATTCCACTTTTCAAAAGTAAGGTTGGCCATGTGAGTCCTCTCCTTTAGTGCTCATTCCCAAAATAATGTCTTTTCAAAGGCTTATGTGCCTCATAGGTATCAATACTGTATCAAGAACCATCTTTGTCGACCTCTGTCACTTTTTCCCAAAGCTTACACCTTGTTACTACTTACAGACATCAGGTGAACACCTGCCATAAAGCTCTGTTTGCTACTCTTTCCTTCTTTCATCAGATGCCTTCATGGTCGGTTCCTTAACCCCTTCTCAGTCTCACCCGGAGTGTAACCTATCCATTGACATCTGGCTCAGTGCTCCTGTGTAATGATTTAGGCCCAGCCTCTTCCTTTTCTTGATTTATTCATCATCTGGACATTTATCTCCATCTGGCCTAACAGGGAGGTGGGAACATCCATTTTATAAACTACTCACATAGTCAGACAAAAGCCATTCTAGATGTTTCTGTGGACATGCTATTTTTTTATTTGTCTTACTTTTTAGATAGCAGAGAGCAGGTTCATCTAATTGCTTCCATGGAAAAAAAACTTTAAAGCTCTTCAGAGAAAGGGACTTTGCAGCAGACTGGCTTTACCTCCATGCCCAACCCTTGCCTAGTTCTTAGATTTTGGATTTGCCCTACTTTCAGCCCTCACAATCCCACTCCTTTCAAACTGTCTTTTTCTATATCTCTATGAATTTGGATGCATGCGTAAAGACATATGTAGATATATTTACATATGAGTTATATGTATATGTGGATTGATGATGAAGATAAAAAGAGATAGATATATTCATAATATAAATAAGAAGACCCTTTAGAAGGAGGGAAAATAAAGGAAGGAAAAGACCCTTGGATAAACTCTACATTGGTAGGACTTGGATCGTGTTTTTTTTTTTTTTTCATTTGCTTGTATAGAAAACACCTTACCTTAAGGAAATATTGTGTCATTTGAAAGAATAGAGTTGATTCAATCTTTTCTCAGAAATTTTCTGGGTCAGGTAAATTATCATCATTACTGTTATTATTATTATTTGCTGTAGTGGTGATTGAACTCAGGGCCTTGAGAATGCCCGGCCAGACATCTAACTACTCAGCTGCGTCTCTTCTTCTCTTTTCATTTTAATTTGAGTAAACAGGTTTCAAAACATTAAACTTCTTGTTTCTGTCACTGATATGGTATACTAAAGAGAGCTGGATTTGTGTTGAATCATTGAATAGTGGCTGAATCATTTCCCACATATAGAGTAAAACCTTGGTAATTTAGAGCAGTAGGTTACAAAGGTCATTTTTATCGTGCAAATTAAATAGCTCTATGTCAGTTCCCTATATCTTGGTTAATCAGCCATGATCACATTTATAAGATTTCCTATCAGGTTTATGTTTCCTGTATGTGGTGTTCTGTTGTATTTCTCTAAAGTGAAGTTAATCCTAGCTCACACTCCCTCTCCACTAAACACCTTTGCTCAACTGTGCTGCTTACAACACCGAGTCAAGTCACTGTTCACTTGTTACTGATGCTTCTCATTGCTGTGTTTATTATTTTAAAAAATAATTTATTTACTTATTTGCAAGGAGAGGGAAAGAGAAAGAGAGAGAGATTGAGCAAGCAAGAGAGAGAAATGAGAATTTGGGCATGCCAGGGCCTCTTGGCACTGCAAACAAACTCCAGATACATGTGCCACTTTGTGCACCTGGTTTTATGTTGGTACTGGGCCAGCAGGCCTTGAAAGAAAACACCTTTAACTGCAAAACCATCTCTCCAGCCCTGCCATGTTTAGTTCTGAGGTCGCATTCATAGTTATGTTTTATAAAGAATGGTTTGACAGCAGCTACTACTGTATATTAAGCCTTTTTGGACACAGTGTAAAAATCTGTGATACGTCCATCAAATTTATGACCTTAGAAATCGGAAATAGAGATGTAAAATATATAAGCAAAATAATCAGTTAATATAATACCAACATGTGAAGAAAAACAAATATGAAAATGCCTCAGAAGAGATAATGTTGGGCGTATAATTTAGGCAGGTTCATCAAAAAAAGCCTGTCATGAAAGACAACATTCAAGCCAATGCTTACAAGATGAGGAAGAACCAGCCCTTGTAAGAGGATTTCTTCTGAAGATGCAGCCAAGGTACCTAATGCAAACCAACTTTATAAAGTGTAAAGAAATGAACAAGTGTGATCTGGGAAAGTGATGGTTATGGAAAATGAAGATGACACGTACCTGAAGATGCCCATGATCAGCTTGAAATACGCTCACATAGGAACATTTACTTAGTCACCAATTAACCATCCATTAATTCATCCATGCAGTACTTACCTTGAGAAATAGTCTGTCTAGTTGTTCAGTATTAGACTCGAATCTAAACAATGTGAATAAAAAACCAAGCAGAAATTTCCGCTCCCAGAATATGTGAAGCAAAATAAACAATATAATATTGGTATCAGATATAACATAAGATTGGTATCAAAAATTGGCACACAGAAATAAAGCTGATAGGTAGAGATAAATTCTAGGTGCCATTTCAGATGCGATGGGCAGGAAACATTCTGGCCAGCTCAAATTTTATTCACGTCAATCACTTTAATGAATGATTTAATGATTCATAGGGTTCAGAAAAAGGGAACAGCCAACGAAAAATGCCCTGAAGCAGAGAGCTGCTTCTTGAAAGGTCACAATGTTAGCAAGGGTAGCAAAAATACTCAGTGTGCCAAGTGACAGCAGTAGGGGGTGTCATCAACATTAATATTATATAATAAATCCAATGTGTCATATTGCACCATAGATTTTATATGTATAGATTAAACATGTATAGTTACATTAGCAGGATGAAATAGTAGTTCTGATTAATTTTGAAGGTAAAATAACTGTACTGTCCATGTGCTGAGCATGAAGTCAGGGGGAAGGAAGGGTTGAGACATCACTCCAACTTATCCAGGTGAATTTTAGTGATTTTAAATAAGATGAGAAAATAAGGTAAAGAATAAGATTTTTGGGGACCCATTAACAACTCAGTTTGGAGTATATATTAGAAGTCAAAGTAAAAGGTAAACTTGCAGTTGGACAAAAAGATTTAGAATTGAGGTGAAAGGCTAATGTTCAAGGTATAAATGGAAGATCATGGGGTATAAATATCATTTGAAACTTTCTGATTCAGATCAACATTGAGAATGCAGAACTAAAGAGATCAAAGAGCTAAACTCTGGGTCACTCCAATATTGAGAGGTCAGAAAGCATGTTACACTATGCTGATGGACATTTAACAGCAAGTTCTCCAGAGTGGGAAAGGTACCGACATGCAGTGTTTTATTTCTGTGGTATAAATTATGTCATCATTTCTGATTTCAGGCTTTCAACATAAAATCCACTAGTTTATGAAAGTCATAAAAATGTGTCTCCTTTTGCAAGCTGGATCACCAGGATATCACTCTAGACTCCCTATGGACCCTTGTCCCCTGAGAGCCAATGAATGAAATCAGATGAGGCACAGACTGTCATGTTATTGATGACTTCGTAATTAAAGAGAGACCAGGATGGTAGGAGGATTATGCTCATGGTGTATTGTCTATATTCATGGAAGTTGCCAATAAAAGTTTAAAAGATGGCAGTTTATTGTAGAGGACATTCTCAAGGGGAGTGATTAGTCAGGGGTCCATTGCAGACCGGTACAGATTACAAAGGAGTGAGCATGGCAATGCCCAAAGGGACCCGTGTAGAGAAGAACACACTCTCCAAGAGTAGGAAGAGACAAGGGAAAATTGTGTAAACATATTCTCAAGAGGTGGAAATGAACAATTTTCAAAGATCTTACTATCCCAATATACATTTTAGGCTGATTTTATACTATTTCTAAAGCTTTTTGAACAAGCAGACTTCCTGAGGGGCTTCTGTCCTATTCAAGAGGTTGCCAGGCCTTTTTGATTCCACACTTATGGAAGTCGTCAGTGGTATGTCATTGTTGGGAAGCCTTCTGTTAGTTATATATAATCTTAGAAAGTGTACAGCTCCTGGAACCAGGGTCATAGAGGTGATTAGTAGAGCCTCAAAGTTAAATGCCTGGCTTTTACAAACTGTGGATTATGTGGGAGAAATAAAGGCCTAATCTTCTCTAACCCTGCAATCTGACTATTTTCCTAAAAGTATGGAAGATTTTGTCAAATATTCAAAAACAGGACACAGGGGCAGGAGAAATGGCTGCGTAAGTGTGAGCACTGGATTTCAGACCTACAGTGCTCACTTAAATGCTTGGTGGGTATAGTGGTCTGCTTAAAATCCCAGAATTTGGAAGGTGCAAACAGGGGATCCCTGTGGCAAGATGGCCAGCTAGACTAGGAGACTTGCTTATCTGTGGGTTTAAGTGAAAGAGTCTGCCTTGGTAAATAAGGAGACTGATTGATGAAGATATCTGAGGATATCTCTGGGTCCATAAGCACAGACATACACATTCATGCACACACATATGTGCCCACAGAGGATCCTACACTCACACACACACACACACCAAACACATATATATGTGTGTGTGTGTGTGTGTATATATATATATATATATATGTATATATATATATATATATATATATATATATTGCGAGAGAGAGATGAGAAAAGCATAGTCCTTCAAAAATCAAGGCAATAATGTTTTTTTGAAGGAAAAATGCTAAATTGGTTCAAAGGTCATGTGCAAAGGAGGCAGAGCATTGATCCTAGAAACTGCAATGTGGAAACCACTGTTGACTGGTAGAGAGGGCTTTTCACGGAGCAGTTGTTCTCAGAACATGGTGAACACAGGATCAGAACATACTGTGGGGAGACAGTGTAGCAGGTCATACGGACATTCCCAAACAGTCTCTTTCTGTAAAGGGGACAATAAAAATCCCCAAAACAGCTTGAATTAGTTTTATTGGACAATAGGACAGGTGAATTCTCTTGATATTTCGCTTATATCAAGTAGTAGTGCTAAAATATTTATGGCCAAGTTAGGTCCTTTCTTCAATCCATGTTTGCTTATTGCATTACTGGTAGATAAAAGTAGCAAAGAGTTAGAGTTTAATTGTTAAAAGCAGAGTGCAGATTTCAAAGAAATAATGCAGCTGTTTTTCATCCCATCCCACAATTTAGACAGAATGGCTATCTTCCTCCCTCCACTCTCACCACGTCCCACACCACAGAGTTCCATCCTCCAACCACTGCAGTGGGAAATGGCTCAGGAAATAACCAGCCCATCCACGTTTTATTTAAATCAGTGATAGATTGGCACCGAAGTCTGTCAATGAATCCTAACACTTCTGAGATACAGAGAAGAAGCATAATTGTCTAATCTTCATTCACCCAGATAGTGGACAATAGTGCTAGAAATAACCAACTAAACAACCTTGAGCAATTAGCCTTTTGAACATTCAGCTTCCTTATTTATAACATGACAGTCAAATCAGTCACTTCATATATATGTTACAAGTTTGTTATTCTAACAATAAAGTAAGACATCAAATCCTTCAGTTGACTTCAATGATTTACTTTATCTTTAAATAATACATGAATAATATCAGTTGGCCTTTAGTGTGTCCATTAAATCCACTTTACAATGTAACCCGTTACTAAGCCATCCTTGTTTGTGCAAATTCCTTTATGGCATGTTGACACTCAAATGCTACCAAATGGAGAAAAATTCTGTTTTGATCCAATGTTTCAGGCAGCTTTGATTCATTAAAAACCTGACCTTTGTTTTAATTTTTCTTAACTTTCTCATTATTGCTTACTAAACACTGAACTGTATAAAATTGTTCTCCACTCAGCTCATTCATTGAGGATGTTTCTAGGAATTTAAGAGGAGCTATGTTCCAGATTATTTGGAAAATTCAGTATTTTCCACAAATACCACATATCATTTTTCTCAATCTTTCAGCAAGACATTTTCCAGTTCATAGTTTCAACAACCAGAGACAAATTATGTTTTTCCCACACAGTCATATGAAATATTACGTTAACAATGATTTATTTATATGCCTTTCAGCTATCAGTGCTGATTGGACCATAAAGATTAGACCCACGTGCAGAAATATAATAAGCCACTCTTCAACACCACAGCCTGGCAGAAAGGTGCTGGTGTAATTATGCAAAAACCAGTGCTATAGATTTATCAGTCACCCCCTCCACCAGAAAGGCCGGGAGACATATTTCATTAAGGGGAGATGGAATGTATCTCAGCCCCACACACATTAATAATCGATGACTATTCAGATCCTGAAGACTTACAGTCGAAGGAAACTTAGAGGAAGATGGATTCACTCTCTTTACATTTGACATTACTTTTCCCCCAGGCCGAATCTAATCATTTCCTTTGAGAAGACCAGATAATTGACTCGTCATTTACTTAAACTTTCTCAAAGGGCATCAATAACCCTCTAGGGGGGTCCATCTCTGATCAAGGGAGGTCAAGTTAAATTGACTCCTCATTATTTGACTTATGGAACAGCCAGAGACAGGGGGTTCCATTGAAATAAGAGGGCTACAATAGCTTAGGAAGCTTTAGGGGACACTGCTGTGGCCCTCTTAGTGCAAATCAGATGACACCAAAAGAAAAGAGAATAAATAGGAGTGTATAAATAAATAAGTGTAGGTGGAGCCTCTGCAAGGTGATTGGTCCTGAGGCCTCTGCCCTTATCAATGAGATTTTGCCCTCATAATATTTACACCAGGGAGTTCATTATTCCCTCGCTTTATGTGAGGACACAGGCTAAAGAGAACCATCAATGAAACAGAAACCAGACCTCAGCCCTGAGTCCGCTGGTGTCCAGATTTTCAACCCCTGGGCCTCTAGCACTGATATAAATTTCTGTTGTAATGAGCCACCTGATGGTTGATAGTTTGTTATCTCTGCCTGAACTGACTAAAACAGGTGGTGAGAGCAGCCTCTCTGGAAAAGGTTAAGAATAAGTAACACAACATATTTAATACTTGGCACATAATTGCGTGTGTGCATGTGTTAGATTATTCTATTGAAAACTGACATTTCAAGTGGAATCTGAGAGAAACTGAGAAGTGAGGTTGAGAATGATGATTCTGTCTTATGGAGGGACATTTCTATAGTTTAAGCTGCTCATTTCAGACCTATTATTGAAGAATAACTTAGCTAATTAGTTTGAAAATAATTAAATATCTGGAGAAAGAACTCTGTACGGAGCTCTCTTTGACCTGTCCCATGAAAGGGAGGAAGGCGGTAGATTGACAATTTGGGGGGGATCAACTTTTTCTCTAACTCAGTGACCCAGAAGATTCTCAAGCTGAACTGGCTAAAAGAGTTTTGCAATGAAAAAAACATTATAGTCATCTAAAAGGCCTCTTGTCATTATTTTCCTTTCAGAAGAAAACAAATGATCTGCATCAACACGTTTTGTAAAACAAATTTTGGTGTTCTGTTTATATTTTCTGCAGTGTTCTAAGCTGCTTATTCATATTTGTTATTAAGACAGTGGGTGCGTTTTAATTTTTACAGTGAAAGCTGCTTCTGGAGAAGAGCACAAACTGGTGTTTAGCTAACTATCCTGTCAAGGATATATAGTGTACTCATCCTCTGTTTTCACTGATAGTATACCTCCTTGTTTGATCCCTACAGGAACATGAAGTCACCCCACAGTATCCACTGAGATTAGCCATTAGATACTCAGGTCCCTTTTATCCAAAGCATAGACTGATACACATCTTCTTTTATAATTAAATCAATTTTAGATTATTTGTAATATTTCATAAAATGTAAAGGATATATAAATAGTTGTCATACTGCATTTAGAGAAAGATGTCAAGAAAAAAGAAATCCATGAATATTCAGTACAGACAGACTTGGTTAAAAAATACTTTGGATGTGCAGTTGACTGTGACCATTGACTTTGTTATTCATCTGCGCTATCTTGGTTGCATATTGAAATACTGATGCCTGAGTCATACCCTTGAGCTTCACATTTAATCACTATGGGATGCATCTGGCATAAGCTATTTAAAGGTTCCCCAGGTGTTTACAATGAGAAACACAGCTTGATTAACACTAATTTGCACGGTGTCTGCTGATAGCTTGCTTGGAATTCATTGTTTGGGCTTTAAATGCAATAGCCATGCTAGAATCTGATTAACTGTTCAACCTTGCAATGATTCATCCATGCAATGCCTTTGTAGGCCTGAAGCAATTCTTCTCTTAGTGTTATCATCAGCATTCTTTCCCTTTTGACACTGCAAATCCATAGGCCATGATCCCCTCAGCTAGTGCTACACTTCACACACCTCGACCCTTCCTCCCATGCCAGGGTCGCACAGCATTCAAAGATATTCTCCCGGTGTATATGTTGCTCTAACCCTAGCACCTTCCCTACTTTTTATGTGAAAGTGACAAGCCTTTGGTGATACAAATGATGAAGATAATTTTTTCAATTTTAGGATGATCAAAACTAAGCATTCCCACCATCCTACTGTTAAAACCAAGCATACCACAACCTTATTGGACTATTCATAGAAAACGAGGTAGAATATCTGCTTTATGAAATGCAGGTTTTCATTTTCCAGAGTAAAATTCTCTTGCCAATTATGAAGCATGGGTATAACGGATGGTGATCGTAGCCATCTCTCAGTACATTCCGTTGTCTCCCCATCCCCACCCACTCCCTGGAATCCTTCTTTACTCCCTTTTTTATTTTTGATGTAATTTTACAAATACTGTTCCTGATCTATAATTTAAGTTACAATGTTGAAGGGAGCAAAATTGTGCAGGTAAGAACAGATGCTAAGGAGTCATGACTCCAAAGGCCACTTTGTGTCCAGAAGATAGTATTCCAACGCATTCTCCCCCATCCTCTTGCTCTTACATTATTTATTCTCCCTCTTCCGTGCTGTTCACCGAGCTTTTGCAGGTGTATTAGTTGTCACATGAAAGACTTTGGCTAGTTTTGAGTCTCTCTAAGAGTCACCACTATCTGCAGAACGAAGCTTCCTTATCCAAAGGCAAGAAGAAAGACATATATTTGCAAGGGAATTTGTTGAGCTAAACATATCTATTTAGCCAAAGAACAATAGTAGCTTCCCCCCACCACTTTCTATGATCTCAGAAGTCATAGGCTTTTGACTAGGATTTCAGTACCAAGCTTACTTAATTCCCTTCCATAGAGGAGGTCTCAAGTCCAACCAGAAAGCAGGTGGTTATTCCCATAACAGCCATGTGTTAGTAGCAACATCATACACGACCAAAGAGCTTCAGGAGAAGGGATAGTAGATTTGTAAGTGGAAATGTTTGGTATTTTGGATGAAATGGTTTAAATAAGGTTAGGTGAAAGAGGCAGAGGAAAGATGGGAGACATGGGAGGATTGCTAAGAAAACTAAACAAATGACATGAAAATTGCAAAGAGAAACCTAGTTCTAGTCAAACATTATATATATATATATATATATATATATATATATATATATATATATATATATATATATATTTAATGGAAAATCTGGGCAAAAGTACTCCTTATAGATGAGTAATGTGCTCCCAGAAGCCATAGGTTGTTAAAGAAAATCCTAGGGCTGGGCGGGGGGTGGGAGACCTCCCAGAGAATTTTTGCTCATTGATATCCTTTAATCTTCAAAAACAATGCAGGCTACTTCCGAGGCTAATGGTCACCCACCAATATGTAGGTATTACAATCCTAGTGCTGAAGATGCCCCTTGGTTGGGCTGCAGGTCACTGAGAAATCAAGCTGCAACTGAGCTGGAAACCTGCTCCCTTTTGGCTAGCTGTCAGGATGCTGGAAAGAGCTAAGAGAAGTTGTCAAGAGCCTTTACTGGCAGTGGACCCTCACAGCCACATACATTATTGTACAGGTACTTTGAGGTACAAGTGCAACTCTGTGCCTTATCCGACTACACCTTTTCTTTATGTCTTTATCACCAAAAGCAACCCAAAATTGCCAAAGGAATTTGCGGGATTATTACAGTAGCTTTGGGAGACAATTTTGCATCAATTGCATCAAACTACCCTAATTTCTGTAATTCCGCTGCTTCATAATAGTTAAAACTCAAGATATTTTATTAGTCTTTAACCACACAGCATTTTTCTAAGAGCTGCTAATAGCCTGTTCTGTAATTAAATTTTGACATGTTGTACTGCACCACGCTTCTGAAACTATAAGTTTTGCAGCTAATTGATAATTCAAGCCATAATTGAGCTAATGAAGCTGGTCTTGAACATCAATGAGATGGTCATCTAATTAGCTTCTTAATATCTGTTTACCAGATGATTGGAGAGTAGACCCAGGGTGATGATGGTGAGGTAAGGTTAATAGCAGAGGAAATAATGGGGACAAAGTGCATTACAGCAATGGATACAGTTTCCTAATAATAAACCTCTAGTGCTGAGAGGTTTAAAAGGAACTGTTCCCTCTGTACAGACTCTGTAAGGTACAGTGGGACAGGCCTAGCCTTTGCAAATGAGCCATAAACTCTTATTGTCCTGAATCAGAGGTCACAGACAAGGGAAAACTGTTACTGTAAAATTTTGTGAAGTGCAGATATGTGATATAGATTTTAAGTATATACAGGCAAACCAATAATGAATTTTGTAGTGTTCCCACAGTGGGCCACAGACTTGGGAACTGTGTGTGGTCTTTGCTGCCTTCATTTTTAAGTATAATGATTATCATGATGATACTGATAAAATAACTTTTTATGGGTCAAATACTGAGCTAACTGTTCATTAAATTCTTACCAACCCAAATTAGGTAGATTTATTTATGTGAGGTTTATAACTGGGTATATAGAGCTAAAATGGGTGAAATGTTACATTCAAATTTTGCATACAACCTTCTAAGTCTGAAATACTCATATGTGCATCATTCTGCTTCCAGTTCTAGAATGAGGAAAATAGTGATCAGGGTAACTTAACTTATCACATAGAGAAAACTCATTACAACTAAATTAGTTGTACCAGTTCTCATGTTAGATATGCCTAATTTCACCATAGCTAGATTTGAACCTAGTTCCATCATATTATAAACATTGCATTTCTTTCTTCTACACCAGATACCTATGCAAAACCCCAAATACTTAGTTTTTATATTATAATAGAAATAATAATAAATGGGCAATTTTGTTTTGGTTATTATACTTTTGAAATACCATGATGTGCTTTCCATGATAAATTGACATGATGGCAATATATATTGGAATTTCTTAGAAAACTTGAACATTTTTTTCTGCATGAAGCTCAGACTATTTTCACCTTCTCTGTCTGGGTTGGTCCCTTCTTGACCCCTCTGTACTATTGATGTCTCTTATCCATCTGTCCTTCAGATATTAATTCACCAAGTCCAGTTCTCTGATCTTTTCATTCCATACAACCTTCCTTGGTGACATAATATCATTTTCATCATTTCATGATTTCATCCCTTAGATCATTCAACAAATATCTATGGGCTTCTCATTACACACTTGGCAATATTCCAGATAGTAATTAAAGAATTGGGAATTAAACCCTCTTTGCCCTCCTGGTGCTGCCGTGTGGGTTATTATTTATATATAGACAACATGCAGACAAATAGTGGATGAAACTAGTTTGATTCAATCTGTTTCCAGAGCACTTAGTACTATAATTAGTGCATTTTTAATACTTAGTAATAATTAATTGTGTAAATAATGAATTGAGAATATAAATAAATCCTTTTCTTCACGGAGTAGAACTATGTCTACATGATATTCCTCTTCATTATATCCAATGTGATTCAAAGGTCAACTCGAACAATGGACAGCATCTTGTCGGTCAACATCCTTTCAACTATATGAAGTTCTGTGTGTGCAAACATTATTTTGGCGGGTGTAAGTCATGGGATTTTCCCCCGTCATGCCATTTGTCCTCTATCACAAATTTTCATTTAATTCTGAATTCCGCATTCTTCAGAAACCAAGCAACTCCTTCAAACAAGTTCATTAACAAGCACTATCTTTGTTTTTAACTGTCCACAGACTCCTCTCTAAAAACTCACAATCTTTTTCTTCTCTGTTATCTTCCCCACTACACACCTGAATAGAGAAAAGAACAGGGAAACTTCCTTTCAAAATAGAAAGAAAAGTCTTATAGTAGATGTAAAAAAAATTAATGATGAATCAAACCAGTGAATTTTCATTCTTCTTTTGATTTTTTGGATCATTTTGAAATTACAGGAAGATGTTTATCTGCATGAAATTGAGAATATTCTAAAAAGAGTCAAAGTAAATGTCGAATACTGTTTGTTTCAATATTCCCAAAACTTGTCTTTGCAAACTATTCCTAAGAGATGCCTCATTCATATCTCTCCTATAGGAATTGAAATTTCAACACATTTCTCCTTCTGTTTTTATTCCATGTTTTCATGTTCGTTACACATTTGTGAACGATAGAAAACTGAGTCCTTGTCTTATCACAGTGTTCATTGGATGAATAGGATTTACCATTGTTTCTTCTTCCCTAAAACAAATGCCTCAAGAGACATGTACAAAGTAACTAATATTTGCTAAAGTTTTTAAATTATTGAAATGGAAGAATCATTTGGATTATATTACTAGTATTGATTTCTTGCTCCTAAATCAAGAAAGTCCAATTCATAAAGAAGACAAACTAAGAAATAATGACTGTGTTTTCTAAAAGAGAAAATTCATTAAATTTTAAGTATAGATCTCAATCACTTATCTTTCTCCTATCAGATATGACCCAAAGGAAAAAAATCCTAAAATACTTTTCTCAGTTCAAAAATGAAGCAAATATATCTAGATTTAGATATGAATATAGATGCATAGATAGATATAGAATCTGTTATTTCCACATACCAAGTACATAAATGGAATGTTTGTATACATACTATACTTGCAATATCTATATAATGTTATTGTATCGATATAATAAAGTATTAATATGCAAGTAGATATTTGTTGGCACATATGCCCATGCCTATGTATGTCATGAATATTGTAAATGTGTATACTATGTACTTAAGAGTTTTTAATTAAATGTCTCTAATTATGTGCATCTTTGCATGCCCCTTTGTGGAGAGGCAATATGACATTATCCATCATAAGTGAATTATAGTTTCAAGCCATTCAATATAGTAACTCATGAAAAAGAAATCTACTTGAAATTCTGAAATATGAATATGCACACAGTTGTAGAACATAGACTTACTTTTACTGTGTTCAAAGGTAAAATCCTTGAAAATTATTTTAAACATATAATTTAAATTCAATAAATATTTTAGGGGATAAAAAGCATAAAAGAATAATGTTTTCCTTGTCTTTTTATATTAGAATATCAGCTTGGAAATGCAGGTTAAATCCATTAAAATTCCAAATAAACAGGCTGAAGAGATTGCTCAGTGGTTAAAGACACTTGCTTGCAAAGCCTGATGGCCTGGGCTCAATTCCCTTAAAGCAAGATGAACAATGTTGTACATGTGCCTGGAATTCATTTGCAATAGTAACAGGCCCCGACATGCCCATTTTCATTCTCTCTCTGTCTCTCTGTCTCTCTCTCTCCATATATATATATATATATATATATATATCCATATATATATGTGGATATATATATATATATCCTTGAAAATAAATAAATTAAAATTAATATAAAAAACAAATCAATATCCAAAAAGATCCCCTGAGTTCTTTGTGAAGTCTTAATTCAGAAGAATAACAGTGATATTCTAGAGTGGCCAGTTGTCATATCTGGAAATTTAATGAATTAAATTCCAGCTAATACAAACACAATTATAAGTGAAGTACAAATATTGTCAGGTCCATTTGAACATGAACAGATCACTCATTGAAGATCCCACCATCTCCACCAATTGCTACATATATAACAAAACAAGACAACTACCGCAAGATGGGCAAACCGCCATTAAAAAAAGAAACATGGGGAAGAAAGCATGATCACAAGCTGAGAGAGATCTCCAATCTCCATCAAGAATGCTACTGCTACAATGAAAGTCTCCAGTGAAAACATGGAAGACACACCAGACACAGAATCCGAAAATGAATGCATGATAAGCTTATTGAAAACCACTTAGTAACCTGCTGAGCTCAGAAGTCGCACTCTAGGGCTAAACTCCACTCCTGGGCTGCTGCCTGGGAGGGGGAAACCAGCGAAGGGTCATCTGTAAGCAGGGACACAACCTAGTTAGTCGACTGAGCACAGGAATCTCACCCCAGAGATTGACACCATTCTAGAGCTGCCACCTGGGAGGAGATGGATGAGCCAAAAGTCAGCTGCCAGCACTCTTACCAGCCTGGGTAGGGCTGAGTGGGGGAGTTGTGTACAGGGGCTCTTGGGATGCATGCCTGGGAGGGGAATGAAAGCAGGAAAAATTGAAAACACTGTGGCAGGTGAAGAGGGGATAAAAGACAAACTAATGGAGGGAAAGAATAATGGAGATGGGAGGGTGAAGGGACTGGGTAAAGGTAGGGTGGGAAAGGGAACTACACAAACTAAAAATTAAATATTTAGTTCATTGTGAACCTCCCTCTGGATACCAGTCTACAAGATATAATTCCCAATTTAGAAAGGAGGATGGGCCACAAAGAAATGCACAGTAGAAGGCAGAGAAAGCTTTATCCTAAAACCATAGGCTCTGGCTTGTGAACCCAGGACCAAAACTTGCATATTTCCCACAGTGAGTAGTCCAGGGAAATCCAAGAGGTCCCCAAAACAATGCAGGACATTGCCAAGTACTTGGTTACCCAATACAGGACACCTAGAGACCAGTGGGAACTGAGAGGAAAGCTAGTCCCCTCCTGATGAACCCTCTTAGTGTTGCAAAGTGTTATGGGAGCTACTTATAGACACTGGTCACCTACAGCATGAATAAGCAGGGGATCCTGCAAGCTACTTAACCCACCAGATGCTCCAGAAGCCCACACTTGTGGAGTCATGGCACAGCCTCTGTAGGTAACCTTGCCCTCAGATTGGACATGAGGCCTACTCGGTGGGAAAAAAAAACCTCATAACAAGTGCTGGGAACCAAGTCAATGACCCACAGGCAGAAACTCACAAGCCCCACAGAGAAGCCCCCCTGTTCTCTGGACAAGTTAGTGGGTATCCTCATGATAATGTCTCTCCAAATTATATCCATAGTCTCTTTAATCAAAGCTGCTCTCACCCTTGGTTGGAGAATATGTTTGATTTTACAGATGGCAGAGAATGGTGGGAAAATTGAGGGTCCAGCAATTCATCTAGAAATGACCCCCAACTGCTCAGACAAGATGCTAGCCTGACAACTGCCTCCAGAAAATAGCAACAAACAGGGAGGTGAACTGAAACACACTGTAACAGAAATTCAGAGGCTAGTTAGAAGTTCAACACTAAAACCAAATTTAACATACCTAAAACTCAGGAATTATTGTAGAAGTGGAGTTTAGAAGATTATAAAAGCCACAGGATGGGTAGAAATCCTGAAGTACAACCCCCTCTGAAATTAACAGAGACCCTAATTAACCCACAGTGAACACCAAGGACCTACTGAGGAGGGCCCTCAGGGAAATGGGGACTGGCCTCAGGTGTTTCAAGACTATAAGCTATGTAAAAAAATTTTTACACATAAAATTAAAAAAAATAAAGTGATGTTTCCCATGCATTCTTACAATGAAAACATAAAAAGAGGAGTGTTTGGTGTTTAGAATATTTCATGAGGAAACCAGTTATAAGCATATATCACCCTGTCCTTAGTAAGAGCTGCTTTAGACAGTGAGGAAAAATAAATGATTGCTACCATCATCATAATTATTACTATACTTTAGAATATAATGTATTACATGTTTTATATTATCATTCAATTGGATCAAATAGGTAATAAGACAATGTCTATGCAATACTACGTTTAGAATAAAAATCTCGGTGTGAAACAAGGCAAATCAAAGTGTCTTAAGCTCTAAAACATCATTTTCAATTTGTGTGTCTCTTGACTAATCACTATAACAGTAATTATAATGCCTACTTTAAAGGGTTATTGTAAAAATTCAAAGGGAATGAAACTCAAGTACATCACAAAACATTCAATATGATAGCAATTTATATTAATTATAGATATTATTATTTTAATAATAAGCACTGAATATGTTGCTACATACATACAAGACTTGATAAAAACCACACTTCCTGCCACAGGAATGATTTTTTAAAAGCTTCAGTAGAATTTTAAAAATGGGTAGAAGCCATTTATAACATTATTCAGTTTTATTTCACATCAATATTTAAATGATTTCTAGTATTAACTTATATTCCATTTTTAAGGATTCTGTTAATCGTTTCTGAGCAAATATATGTAACTCATTTCTGTTACAGGCAAATGGAGGGTGTTATCAAAGGGGCAAAGAAGAAATTGTTGTATACTCATCCTGCAAAATTATATGCTGCTTGGAAAGAAATTCCAGCATCCACAATTATTATAATTTTTCTTTAGAAAATGACTGAGAGACTGTGTATATAATGGGCCTAAAACTCCTTTAGAAAGCTGTGGGTGGTTCAAGGGAGTTTGATGTGATATTAATGGCAGCATTATGACTCTGAATGCTTTATGGTTCACACACAGCTATTTCATATCAGAGCTCATTTGGATCTCATGGAAGCGTTAGGAAGCAAGCAATATATTTCTTACCTTGAGAAATATCTGGTTCAGAAAGTTTATGAGAACCAACAACACTCACAGAGTCAGACTTCATACTTCCATGGCCAGAGCCAGTGCTCAAGCATTTCAAACCACAGAACCATGATGAGCCAGCTGGGCCCCTTTCTAGTGCACTGTGCCTCTCTCCTATGATGGTAAATGAGGATTATACCATCACCTGCCTCACAAACTTCTCTCACTTGATTTCAAGTAATTCTATAATAAAATACCTTATAACAGATGGGTTAAACAATATACAGTTATTTCCCACAAATCAGGTGTTTGGGAAATCTAAGAGAAATGTAGAGAGTGATCTGTTCCTGGTGAGAGGCTATTTCCCTTCCTTCAGAAAGTGACCATTACCTGCTTCTTGTGTTACCCAGAGCTGCCTCCCCCTGTGGATAATCAAGCTAACTGGCAAAGGTTAATCTTTGCACAGTCTAAGATTGGAACATAGATGACTGTGTGTCTTGGGTGGAGCTCCTAGAGAACAAGGAACTCATTCATAGCTTCTCCAAAGATTTCCTGATAAACTACAAAGTGGGGATCTGTCATGTGCTCTGACTCCCCATAGCTCTGACTGCCTGAAACTGAATAAAATCTGCGAGGGCAGTCAGCTCGGGAAGCACTCCAGTGCATCCCACTGACCCTCATTAAATCACATTTTGTGTTCTGTGTGTTCTTTTGTGTCCTCTCAGGCACCGATGGACAGGGTGACGTATATCACATATGTCCCTTTCTTCTTGCCCTCACTCCCCCATGCCCTTCCTCAAAATATCTTTCTTAAGGGTTTTAAACATAAGGATGAAGAACTTTATTGTGACAGGGCCCCAAAAGTAAAAAGCAGGAATGCTTTTGGCATTGACCTTGCAGTCTCCACTCTACTAGAGATCAGAGAAGAAACTGGCTTCTTATTTTTTTGCTTCAAAGAGTTACATATATCGCTTTTGTTCTACAGACAACCTGAGCCCCTCCCTAGAAGGGATCATTCTTGGAAGGTTTAAATCTGATCTGGACATTGTGACTAGTTAAGCTCAGCCCCTATAACGGTGTGTCATGGCTGATTAGCTCAGCCCCATTCAGAAAACATAAATCACCCCAATAGGGTAACAGGGTGGGCTTTACCCCCCTCACCTCCCTCATGGTGGGAACTCTCTTTACTTCCCCCTCTTTCCTTCTCTTTATCTAATAAAGTCTCTCTACACCTTATGCTCTCATCTACGGATTTTAATTCTTTAAATTCATAAGATAAGAATTGATGGTGACCTAAATTTGTTGGCACATTGGTGTATTGACCAGGAACCCCAAAATCCCTGTTTCAAGGATTAAAGGAGACTACAAGTTATTTTCAGCGAGTGTCATGAGAATTGGGATAGCATATGCAAAGACTAGATATTATGCCTGGCATTTGTAGACAGGTTTATGTATGTTATATATTGTTCTTAAAATTATTCTTTCCATTATTAAGTTTATTAAGAACAAAGTTAGGTAAAAGTGCAATGACCCAATCGTTTTAATACACTCATATGTATTCTCAGTCAAAGCAACTCTCCTCTCTGGTAGAAGGTGGAACATCCAGGGAGACATCAACTTCTGTGGACTCATTACCATCACTGCTCTGGGGAACAAATACCACAATAGTTCACTGAGGTTTATGGCTGCATTCCCATAGTTTTTAAATGTCATCTAGAAAATGCCTTTCTCTCAGAGAAATGTCTACTCATTTTTTGTTCTGAAGCACCTGAATGGTTATTAGTAGAACAATGAATACTGCCATACTGTCTTTTCTTATTTTATCAGCTAATTCTCACCTTGAAGGTCTTACAGGTAACGTTGAAAACACATTTCCTATTAAAGAAAGTGGAATGTGTAGTATTTGCTAAGTCACAGAGAGTATCAGAATTCATCTTGAAGGCAAAATTCTGTTTATATGATTATTGATTTTGTTTTTCATGGTAGCTTCTCACCCTATCCCAGGCTGACCTGGAACTCATTCTGTAGTCTTAGGCTGGCATTGAACTCACGGTAATTCTCCGACCTCAGCCTTCCAAATGTTGGTATTAAAGGCATGCACCTGCATGACAAGTGAGTATTGTCAATGCATCTTCCTGAGATTCCAGCTCATGTTTATAGATGAGGTGCCTAACAGGCTGGTGAAAACAAGGTCACCAACTGGCAGCTCCTGGCTAAGCAGAGCCATAGTCCAGATTCCCTTTGAGTCATTTGCAGGCATAAGCTCAGATGACTCATGCCCTGGCATCTTTCATTCCTGAATCCTAACTTCTTATAATTCTCTCAAAGTTTGCTCTGGTGTTGTATTGATGCTGAACGCAATACTTTTCTCAGAATACAAGAAACTATGAACAAAAATGTATTTCCTAGTCATGTCACATTTACTATCTTGAATTTTCTTGTAAGTATAGAATGAAATTTAGCCAACTATTTTCCCAGACTGGACTCTTTTAGCCATAAGTATATGTCTACAACATGATCTCATAATGTAAATGACATCATTGTCTATCATCCAAAACTGGCCACCAACAGAAAATGTGGCAAAAGTTCCAACAATCCAAGCAATAAAAATATCTTGTTTAAACAAATACAATTTCTACCTATTCTGTCTGAGTTTAGCATTGATCTATAGGAGAAGACTGTCACTAGGATCAGACACAGGAATACCCAGAGTACTGAAATGGCCTTCTTGGGGAGAAGCCTTGAAATCCCTCATTGCCTACAGCTCTGACAATCTCATAGGATTCTCTCTCACATGTGACACATTACTTTTCAAGAAGTTTGATGGACTTTTCTGAATTAGTAAGAGGTACCAGACACTTGATACCACTTTTACATATTCATGGAATGCAATGGTGAGAGCTGACACTCAGCCTTTACACACACCTCAAGCCACAGGGTCAGCTGAGGATGGAAAATGATAGATCACTTCCTAGTCATGTTAAATTTCCTGGTATAAATTTTGAAGTGTAGACATAGAACAGCACATCTTTCCACAATGTTTACTTGAACTCTTTATGAGATGATTCCTGCAATGTGACTTTATAGTTGCAGAGATTCCTGATGTCATTATAGGTTTGCTGAGAGGAGAGGTGAACATCACAGTAAATCAGTATTTCAGCACCATTCTGGAGGCTCAACCCCTTTTGATAATAGGAAAGAAGAATAGCACAGTCTAACTAGGCCTCCCCTTAGGATCCTGGTCTATCCAAACCCCTCATCCCAGGGGCACTCCTCCTTGGCATAAATGCTGTAGCTGCCAGTCAACTGGTCAATCTAACTTATGTTGTTAATTGTCTAAGAAACCAAAGATGTTACTGAATAGGAGAAAAAGGAAACATTCTGTACAGTTGCATACCCTGAGCAGAGAATGCTGCTAGACTCATTTTTTTCCAGGGCAGCAGTGGACAAAGGAGATAAATATTTCAGAAGCCCTCCCAAGACTAGTCAAACAAGCACCTAGAGTACATCTTGTTCTATATAAATGAGCCTAATCTTGTTCAGAAAACTGCCCATCCTACTCCATCTTCTATGTTCATATCAATGTTGAAAACACAATGGTATCTGTGGGAAAATAGGTAGTATGAATGTTGGATAAAGCAAAGTTAAGAATTTCTTCTTGGGGATGGGATTCTCAGTCCTTTTTTATTATCATTCCACACCTCTGCAGAGGTCTTCTCTCTAGCAGGTACACACCACGTAAGAGATTACCCCATAAATATATAAAATTTTTAAATGAATTAAAACAATCAAAGTAAATTCAAAGCATCAGTGCTGCAGGTTAGAAGAGTTCATAGCTTGGGAATTATTTTATCCAGATCCATTTCAGGCTCCAATCTTAATCCATACATATCAATGAATAAAATACTGAGTTTTTCCTTTTATCAGTTCCCTTATTTTAAAGGTGAGAAAGAGTTCAATTTGCAAGAATGTCGTTATTAGGATTAAGTTATTAAACAATTACTGTGATACCTTGCAATATTGTAACACCTGTCTCACAGTAGATAGCCCCCCACCATTATCTTCCTCATGAGATTATTATGAAGATGAAACAAGATGTGTAAAGCATTCTGAACAAAAGCTGACATATATAATAAAATACTCAAAAATGTGAGACATCATTGCTACCTTTTATACATTCCCTCTGAGGGTTTAAATGAATCCAACTTCAGCCTGAAAATTTATAATAAAAATTTAATTCCAATTATTACATCTTGCATTAGAGTTTGAAATCTAGCTTTTGTCTTATTAGATCTGTCCTGTTCTGGAAAAGAGATTTTTTTTTTTGGAATCACAACAGTGGCTTGCCAAGTTGAAGACAGCAATACCTTTCTTTACATGTTTGGTGTCTTCAAAATGGACTATTAATAGGTCATGTCCAAAGAACTCAGGCTCGAGCTTTGCATGGGTAGCATTAGGCTGAGGTGAATGGAAAACTCTCCCATATCTTTTGCAGTGTCTATAGTATAAGAGAATTCCTTGAGGGAAATACACCAGGAATTTTCTTTTATAATATTTAATACTACATATTAGCTTAATAGTGCATATCAGTTATACAGAAAGTGGATTTTTTTCTGTCCTCTTTTTACATTTAGAGAATTTGACTTATTCTGCTCTCCATTCTTGCTTACCCCTTTCCCCCTGCTACCATCATGCTATTTAATATTTATTGATTGATTTCTACATTCAAGGGAAAGCATGTAACACTTGTCTGAGTCTTATTTCATTCAACATGATGATCACCTTCATGGGCAGGCATACACCGCTGGGATGAATCTCCAAACCAGGCACAATTTTGGGAGAAAGGTATTCATTAAAGTAACAGATACTGGGAAAGTTTAATAATGAGGAAAAAGACTGGCCCACCTTCACAAATCCTAGGATAGAGAGAAAGAGAGACCCAGCACCAGCAACCCAAGCAAGCACAATCTAACTAGCCAACAACAGCAGGACAGCCAGACTTGAGCTACAGCTGCTCTTATGTATAGCTGGAATTTTACATCCACCTTAAAAATATCCTAGGAGGCCAGGCCAAGGTGACACCTCCTCCAGCCAGTAGGCTGAAGACTAATTTTTAATACACTTTTGAAACTATTGGGGGACATTTACTCAAACTACCACAATCACTATTTCCATATATTGAACTTCATAGAGTATGTTTTTCTTCTATGTAGTAACACTACATGCCACATTTCATTTATGTGTTCTTTAGTTCTAGGTAGCCTACGCTGACTCGATAGCTTTGGTATTGTGAATTGCTCTGCTATATATCATCACTATACAAGTATCTTCATAGTATTTTGAATTTAATTCATTCTATCTATACCAAACCAATATAGCTAGATCTATATTTAGTATTCTGAGGAACTTCTATATTGGTTTCCAAAGGGGCATTAATTTATATTCTCACCCATTTTTATAAGATCACTACCACTAAAAAAGATATTTTAAAGGCATATATATCTAACTTTACTTTCTACCTACACATATCTCTTCATATTAAATGACTTAATACAAACCTGAATGGATTTGAATGCTTTGATCTATCTATCAGATGATTCCTCATATTACAACATTTACATTTATTTCATTAGAATTTTTACAAAGTTTGAAAGATTATTTTTATCTCTAAGAATGTCATGCATCTATACTCTGTTATTGATATGATTATATAGTGAAAGATTAAGGCAAGTTCTTTTTTTGCACAAGGGATTCAAAGCTAACTTTTTATGGACTGAACACTTAAACCCATATGTCACATGTGAACCTACATTTCCATAAGATAGCTTGTTCTTACAGTTATTATTTCTTTAAATGATGCTTAACCCATCTTATTACTTTTTTTTCCAGAAACTTTTAGGATTGAGAACATCACCTTGGGGATATTATCCTCTATATCACTGTCTTTACTTTCATAAATGACTATCAGTTTTATTAAGTTATTGGGAAAAGAGCAACTAGGAAATACTGATACCTCTGTTAAAATAACAAGTCGTTTCTAAAAGTGAAAGAAAGGGTGGGTTCCAAGGAATGAGAGCACATGGGTAGCTCAGGAGCATCTCTCAAAGTACATTTAGGAAACAGAGCAACACAATAAAGAGAAAGTTCTCATGAAGAAATTCAAACAACCTGGGCTGGGGAGATTGCTCAGCTGTTCAAAGCTTTCAAAGCTTGCCTACTTGAGCTCAATCACTTTTCTCCCTTATAAACCTGGACCTGAAGTCATGCATGCATGCATCTCTGATTCCCATGTGCCTAAGGCAACAAGAAGCAGAACCAGGAGAATCTGAATCATGAGGCCACTTAGATTGGCATTCATTCATAGTACCAAGAGATTTGGTCTCAAAGAAGGTGGAATAAGAGCACAGAACCCTCAAGACTGTCTTCTGACCTCCATATGTGTACCATGGCATAAATCCACCTGCACACACACACACACACACACACACACACACACACACATGCACGCACACACTAAAGTCATACAATTTAATTCCATCTGCTTGTCAATTACGACATCCTGCCCATTAGAGGAAACTATCACCTTACTCTAAATCAATTACTCCACTTCAATAAACACTTTAGAACACAGTTTGACTTTGTTTATCTACCTGCAAAACTCAGGGGTAGATTAGGCAAATATCCACAAAAATATGCACTAAGAAACCTAATAACAGAAACACTCAAATGAAGACATAGTTTTTTTTTTCCACAATAGTTCCTGGGTTTGATAAACTGGACTATAAAACATTAAATCCAAATGCAATTCCATGAATTGGCTGGTGTTGATAAGTGAGGTAATCAGGTCAGGAAAGCTTGTGGCTGATCCTGTTTGTCTCTTATAGACAGACAGAGTTGGACTATTATGCTAACAATTACTGCTCAGTCTTTTCAGGTCACTACCACTAACCCAGTTTTTATACTAGTTATGCTTACACACTCACTCTTACCTATTAAATCCATTGGCCCTTAGGAATTACCAGCTATATTAATTAAACTATGTTGCTGGAACATCACTGAAACTTCCATGTGTTTTCAGATTTCTCTAACATGTTACATTCAACACATTCACACCTGGTTCTGGTTACTAAGTGTGGTGGTTTGATTCATGTGTCCCTTATAAACGTATGTGCTCTGAATGATTGATCCCCAGCTGATGACAATTGTGGAATTGGAACCTTGTTGGAAGTGTGTTGATTTTTGGGAGGAGGGGTCAGGCTTATGGGTGTTATAGCCCACTTTCACCTGTCAGTGTTGGGCACACTCTCCTGTTGCTATTGTTCACCTGATGTTGACCAGGAGGTGATGTCCAGCCTCTGCTCATGCCATTGTTTTCCCTGCCATCATGGAGCTTCCAGTCTGTAAGCCAAAATAAACCCCTTTCTCCACAAGCTGCTTTTGGTTCAATTCTTTCTGCCATTGATGAGAAAGCTGATGCAACACTCAGAAGAGCAGTTTTGATGCATTTAAGCAAAAATTCCCGAACCTCAGGAAAAAAACAGATTATGTGTGGGGTAGGGAAGAGACTCAAAACTAGAGATACATGTGCTGCTTTCACTAGGAACCCTGCAAAGCCCTCCTGTATCTGCAGCAGAATGCTTCTTGACATCTGAGATTCCCTTAATGATCACCCTGACCCTGAGTCCAAAACACACAATACTTTGAGCCTGGGCTTTTCAAAATGCATGTGTAAATCCATAAACATAACTGCAGAAAACAGCAAACAAACCCTCACCAGCTGCCTCACAGCTAAATTCATTTCACAAAAAAAAATAACATGAAGATTATTATTTTTTTTGAGGTAGGGTCTCACTCCAGTTTAGGCTGATCTGGAATTTAGGCTGTCCTCGAACTCACAGCCATTCTCCTACCTATGCCTCCTTAGTGCTGGGATTAAAGATGTGCACCATCATAGCCAGAAAAAAGATTATTTTAATATATATTTGAATCAGAGAAAACAACAGACTTAGTGAATGATCAGTGGCGGTCTAAACCCTAGTAAGTGGATGCAATGACAATCGTAGTTAAGAGATTTCATACAGTGAAACAATTCTGAATTTCTAATGCTAACGTGAAATCATTCAGTAGTGGAGAATCACTATTTAATGCACAAACTTATAATTTTACTAAAAATTGAGGTGTTTCTAGTGATATGATTCATATGATGATTTTGAATCTATCATTGCAATTTACTGATTTCTGTCTTTAAAGTGTTTTATTACTATTTGAATATTAATGTCTTGTGGATAGATAGGTCATAGTCAATCACATGCTGCAGGGATGAATCTCCAAACCAGGCACAGTTATGGGAAGAAAGGATTTATTGAAGCTACAGAGCCAGGGGAAGTTCCATAATGGTGAAAGAGGCTGGCCCCCTTTCACAGGTCCAACCTTAGAGAGAAGCCCATCCCCAACACCATACACACATCAACAAACAGGGAAGGGGCAAAGAGACAGAAATTTCCTTCCCCTTTATATAGCCTTAGGGAGGGGTCTGGCAGCCCTATCTAAGACTTGTTGACTTCCTGAGTCTCTGGAATTTCCTTCCTGCACTGCCTTCCCAGGAAGGGTTCTTCATTTCTAGCCTTCCTGAGGTTCTTTACATCTTGTCCCCTATTGAGAGGGCTTCCTTCTTCTGAATATCCTCAGAGACCCACCCAAGATTACTAAAATATTCAAGTTGCCAAGAAAACTTTATCAACACAAAGAGTTACTTTTAGCCCCTTTCTATTTTTACCTTCAAGCAATTATTCAAATTAGATGTTCTTTATTTCTTCCTTCTGTTTAGATATGGACATGGGCCTCAAAGTATCACCTAGAAAGGTGTTATATTATTTTTTAATGGATGCAGACATATGACCTTAGACTTGTTTTCTTGACAAAGCATTATACTAATAATTTAATCACATTACTTTTTCTATTGAAATATAATTGAAACGAAATTTGGGTTAATCATGTTTGTCAATTTAATTGGATTTATTATCCAGGGTAGATACAATTTTAATATCTTTATTATCAATAATTAGATACATTGTATGAGAAATCTTGTGATGGTACCCCCATTTCCCTCCTCTCTGTCCCCTCCCCACTGGGGAGCCTCCTAGGTGCACATTCTGGATCTATCCATGGAGTAGGGGGTTATGAATTGCACCAGAGGTACCAGTTTCCCACCCCCACCTCCATTTGTATCTTTATATGTTGTTGCTGAAGGGGCAATGTCTGTGGATATTCTCCCCCACCATGGCTCTTACAATCTTTCTGCCCACTCTTCCACTCATTTCCCTAAGTCATGGTGGGTGAATTTTAAGTCTGCTTTGTTCTTGAGAGCTTCACATGTCTTTGGACTTCTGTTTTGGGTTGTGTTGGTTATCCTTGGTATCTGTCTCCATTGACCTTTCATTGGTTACCTGACTTGCTGTGATGATTGGTCTCTTGCTTATCTCACCAATTTCTCACAGGTTTCATTTGGGCATTAAATGATAAGTTAGGGGAGGCTCATCTCCCACCAGGATGTCATCCTATGTCTTGCTGAAATCCATGAGTGTGTTTCCAGAGAGCTTTAACTGAGGTAGGCCCACACTGAAGGTATCAGCAGCATCCATCCAATGGTCTGAGTGTTCCAGACTGATTGAAAAGGAACAATGGAAAAAGCCAGCTGAGCTATACTCCTCATATCTCTGCTTCCTCCCCATAGTCATCATGTGACCCCTCCCTCCATGCATTGTCTACCAGGTTGGGCTAGACACTCAAATAAGGAGCAAAAACACATTCTGTATTGTCAGGTGTTTTGTTTAAAACATAGAGAATAGTAACTAATCTATTAAGTGGGCATTGAGAAGTGGGACATTTGCTGCAGCTTTTAGGCCTTTGGAACTAGTTTACAGATTACAATGAGTTTAGACCTGTGGGCTAGAAATCCCTGAAGTGCTGTGAGCAGAATTCCAATGGGGTCTTCTGGTGGGAATATCAAATACCAGAAGGCCATTTACAGTGTAGACAATCATGTCCTGGTGCACAAGATATCAGAGGAGAATCTAGAATTTGCTTAGAAGCTATTCATTGTTCAAGTCTCAGGAAGCATCTGTCTGGACTTTTTCCCCATGTTGTACAAACCTGAGTGAAGCATTCAAGAGAAGAACTGAGTGATGCTGAATTCACAGGAATGGATCATGTTGTTTGGCAGAGGGAGTCAAGGCAGCCTGTCATCGTGGTAGTGGGTTGTTACTGCCCCTTGCTCTGATACAGGTTTATAATGACAGAGAGCTGCAGAGGGAAGATGTGAAATCATGCTGCTCTCAGGAAAGGGAATGTGTTTAAGGATGCGACAAGGTAGAGCAGAAGAAAAGTTTGTAATTGTGAAGAGATTAGCACAATAAGAGAAACTTCACATTTTACAATGGAACAATAGGAATGCACCTTAAAGGCAAGATCCCACTCATGCAAAGGCTTCAACTTGTAAAAATGAAAATTAATTTGAAATGAGTAATACTAAATTGAAAATGCCTCTGAATGACTCCCACACACAACAACTGCCTAGAGAAAGCTTCCTTAGGTTCAGCTGCCAAGGCCCTTAAATGTCCATGGAGCTATGCTAGAGGGAGGCAGACTACATATCATACTAGAACATGGAAACCTCAGGAGAGCAGAGGTCAGAATACATGTTCAAGCTATAACCTGGACATCTCAGGGGGGTAAGATTGCATATGTTGTAGTCAGTTCTCATGCTGCTGGTATGAGCCTCCAGTCCAGGCAAATAATGAGAGAAAGGATTTATTGAAGCTACAGATCCAGAGAAAGTTTCATAATGGTGAAAGAGGCTGGCCCCTCTTTTCACAGTCAAATCAGAGAGAACAAAACCATCATCAGCAACATACAAACACAACAGCAAACAGGCAGGGGGAGAGAGAGATTCAGTTCCCCTTTATATAGCCTTAGGGCAAGGTCTTGTAACCATTTCCCTGCCCCTTACTGAAAAGGCTGCCTTCCTCTAAACAACCTCAGAGAGCTATCTGAGATTACTAAACAGGTCAAGTTGATAACATTTAACCATCACAACATGTCATGATAGAAATGCCAGATTCCATGTCAATCTAGAACTTGGAAACCTCATTCACATAGTACTCATTTTTTAGGAATGCAAAATGCAACATTACTAGCTCATTGGTCCTTGTAAAAAGGTTCTACAAAACCACTGAGGGCACATGTAGTAGTTGCATTCTTATTGCTTGGAGAAAACACTGAACCAAAAGTAGCTTATGGGAGGAAAGGATTTATTTCAGGGTTAACAGTTTCAAGGGGATGCTTCATCATGGTGAAGGACATCAGTTTACTTCATCAGCAGCAAAGGAAAAAAGAACAGCAAGTGAGAACTGTCTGTGAACACACTTTAGGGCTATGCTCTTGTGTCCCCACAACATGCTTCTGACAGCCCCACAGCTGGGGACTAGACAGGAAGCATAATCAAAAATAGCTAAGGTGATAGGGAATATTTTCATTAAAATCATAATACCATATAACGTGTGGTAGGGTCAAATTCCCTGAAAGGGGACTCTGAGAGGCCATTACAAGAAGTCCTGAAAGTAAAGTCTATATTGGAGTGAAGATCCCAGTATGTTGCACATACAAGGACCATAGGAAATCTGCAAGAGGAAGCCTATTTTCGGAAAGAAGCCAGCCCAAGGGAGGGACACAAGAACTGGAATTTGGTCTTTTCAACAAGTTAGAACTTTCAAAATACTTGGGACTCTTGCAGATAAACTCAATTAAAATGATATTTTCATGAGCCTATAGGAACCAAGCATAGAATGAGATGTTTAAAATTAAATTTTAGACTCTCAAATTCATAATGTGTAGACCTGTGTTGGTTAATCTTCATTTTCAAAATCACTAGATGTGGAATCCCCAAGAGATAGAATTCTGGACTTGTCTGAGAAGGTGATACCAAAAAAGTGAGGAGTGAAGAGCCACAGGTGGTGAAACACTGGGATCCCAGAAAAAAAAGACAAAAGAAACCATCTAATTACCATCCTTCATCTTGATCTGCCCCCCCATTCTCTCACCTCCCTATATGCAAACAAAATATGGTTGCTTCTCTGTTATGCCTTCCTCACCACAATGGATTTCAAGTCATGAGCCAAAGTAAGTACTCTGGCCATGAAGTTGTTTCTGCTTATGATCAAATGATCATACAACAAGAAAAGTAACTAGTACAACTTCCAATTGCTCTCTATTTTTTTCTGACATGATAGGAAGACATGATATGCATTAGTACCGACTTCCTGGCAAAAACTTTTGGTTAACTGAGAAAATAATCATGTATGTGACTCAAAGAAGATTTATGTATATGCCCTTCTAAACTTTGAAAAGTATCATGGATGGTAATTAGGGAAAACAATAAAGCTAAGTCAAAGTGTGCTCTTTTGGCAATAGTTCCTGTTAAGACTGAAAATGGTTTTTATTTACAAATTATTCTCATTTATTTTAGAAATTAAACACATTGGATTCCTTCTTAGTAGATGGCATTGTCTTGCTCAGGCACTAATTGGTTGACTTTTGTGATAGTAAGTAGTACTTTTTGGTAATATGTGAGAATAACTTTCAGATGACTTTATATAATCTAGAATATATATTGTCCGTATGAAGTCCTTGCCATAATTGTTTTCTTCTCATAAATCTGTGTCACCACATTAGAGAGCACACGAAGAGTCTGGACCTCTGGAACGCAGTGAATTCTATCGAAGGATGTGTAAGTATTATATTTAACATTCTCATAGATATAGACTGAGCATTACCATATCCATGCCATATATTAAAATATGAGGCACATATTTATACAAATCCAGCAAAATTCAACAAATGTGCCAAGGTTGAAATAATTATAGTTTATCACCATAAGACCCTATCTATGTGTAAATAAATATGGCATAGTGATGTATATAGCCATGTCTAATAGTGGATAGGGTGAAAATCATATTGCTCATTTCAACTTTGACTTCACATTATATAACTCTAAGTCATTTTTGTATCATTTGTCCTTGAAATTTACTCTACAGTCATTTTAATATTCCTTGTTAGTATCACTTCTTAATATTCATTATTAATCAATCTCTTTTAAGCTTCTGTCAACTCACTTCTTTAGCCAAAAGCGGGTGTATGTAGGTCACACAAACACTGACCTCAATTTTGAAGATAAAGCCTGAAAGGCAGAGGATTGGATAGTTTGCATTGCTGACAAGGAACTTAAAAAGGGCTGCTTTTTCAGATACCTCTTAAAACTTCAATATGAAACTCAGCCTCATACACTCTCTAAATGTTAGAAGACCAAAGAAATAGGGCTTAATGTTTCCTTCCTATTCTATTCTTTTTTTTTAAATACAATTTACAGCTCACTTTACATGGTGCAAATTTTTCCTTTTTCTTTCTTTCTTACAATGACTTTTTTCTCTCTTAATCACAGCCATAGTGTCCCTCAATCCTCACCTCATTTCTGTTTCATCTGTTTCATGCCAACTGCTTTCTTACATCAGGACATAGCACTGATGATAATTTTAATCTGTTCTGATTTTTCTAGGTCAAGTAGCCCTATCCCTTGCATTACCCTAACATCTTAACTATATATATATATGAATGTATATATGTATATATATATGTACATATATATATAATTTATTTGCAGAGAGAGGGAGAGAGAATGAAAATGGGAGCACCACAGCCTGTAGCCACTACAAATGAACTCCAGATGCATGTGCCACTTTGTGCATCTGGCTTTATTTGAGAAATGGAGAATCTAATTCAGGTTGTTAGGTTTTGCAGGTGAACACCTAACTGCTGCACTATCACTTCAGCCTTATTTATTGCTTTTAATTGATCTCCTTAAAATGTTCCAAAATGGTAAGGCCTATTATCATCTTCACTGACTTACCCACACAATCTACAAAGTCAGAAGAAAATGTGAATGGTAAATAGCATATCAATTGATGCAAGGTTCAGAGTATGAAGGAGAATGAATACCATTATAGGAAACAGTTAATCAACTGTTGGAAGGATGAGTTAGCCAGGCGTGATGGTTAGGTTTTATCGTCAACTTGATCTTTTTAATTACCTAAGGTGGGTCTCTGAGGATGTTTACAGGAAGGCAGCCTCTCAGTACAGGGAAGAATGTAAGGAAGCTCCGGAGACCTAGAAATTAACATCCCTTCCTTTGGGTAGTGGAGGTAGGAAATTCCAGAGACCCAGAAAGCCATTAAGTCTGGGAAAGGGTTGCAAAACCCCACCCTAAGGCTATTTTAAGGGGAAGGAGATTACTTTCCCTTGGCCCCCTGCCTGTTTTGTGGTGTGTTTCTGGTGTTGAGGATGGGTATCTTGCACTTCAGAGCATAGTCAGTAATGACTTTTCCATTCCACACAGAGAAAACATGGTTATAATACTTTTTTTTAACATAATAGGACAATACCTACAAATATTGGGATAAGAATAAGAACTTCAAAATAAAGTATATGCTTAATTTTAGACAGAGTAAGACTAGTTTCAAGGTATTTATTGATATATGTATGCACTTGATCTATACTAGGTTTAATAATCCTTTCAATGTGATCAGTTAGTAATAAAAATCCATATTAATTTCTTACGTTGATCACATTGTTTCATGGTTAAAGGGACCATCCGGTACCATCAAGTGTGAGTAAAGAAGCAAAAAGGAGAAAAGTGGTTTAGGGGTTGTTTGAGTGAGGTATCCCCCACAAATTTATGTATTCTGAATACCAGATTGCCAGCTGATATCAATTTGGAATTGGAAACTTGCTGGAGGCGTGGTCCTGTGGGCAGGTTTATTGGGGATATAGCCAGCTTCACCTTGCCAGTGTTTTGGCACACTCTGTGGCTGCTGTCGTCCACCTGATGTTGGCAAGGAGGTGATGTAAATCCTCTGCTCGTGCTATGTTTTCCCTGTTATCAGGGTATTTCCCCTCAAGTCTGTAAGCCAAAATAAACCCTTTCCTTCCACATACTTCTTTTGGTTAGGTTTTTGTGTGACAGCAACAAAAAGCTAACTGCAACAGGGATGAAGACATATTTCAAAAATAGTAGAATTAAGAACAATGTGAGCATTTCAAGTAAAGTGTGAAAATTAAAGAAAATAAAGTTATCTGTTGAGAAACTAAGAAAGATTTAGGGCAAGATGCACCGGATCCCATACTCTTGGGCACCCAAGAAAAGATGCACTATGCGAACGTCTGACAGGGAGGCTACTAAAAATAGAAACTAGGTAATCCAGAATGGTCTATATCTGTTAACCTATACTGTTCTAACTCTCCAATGGAGATTGTATTTGTATTTTTCAGGATATAGCGAGTGAGCTGTGGC